>SJYC01085110.1:0-80244 GCA_006408675.1 Madoqua kirkii
ACATACAGCACAGCAGGATCCTCTATGACCCACCTCCCAGAATTTTGGAAATAAAAGCAAAAATAAACAAATGGGACCTAATTAAAATTAAAAGCTTCTGCACAACAAAGAGAACTATAAGCAAGGTGAAAAGACAGCCTTCAGAATGGGAGAAAGTAATAGCAAATGAAGCAACTGACAACTAATCTCAAAAATATACAAGCAAATCCTGCAGCTCAATTCCAGAAAAATAAATGACCCAATCAAAAAATGGGCCAAAGAACTAAATAGACATTTCTCCAAAGAAGACACACAGATGGCTAACAAACACATGAAAAGATGTCAACATCACTCATTATCAGAGAAATGCACATCAAAACCACAGTGAGGTACCATTTCACACCAGTCAGAATGGCTGCAATCCAAAATTCTACAAGCAATAAATGCTGGAGAGGGTGTGGAGAAAAGGGAACCCTCTTACACTGTAGGTGGGAATGCAAACTAGTACAGCCACTATGGAGAACAGTGTGGAGATTCCTTAAAAAATTGCAAATAGAACTGCCTTATGACCCAGCAATCCCACTGCTGGGCACACAACAAGGAAACCAGAATTGAAAGAGACACGTGTACCTCAATGTTCATTGCAGCACTGTTTATAATAGCCAGGACATGGAAACAATCTAGATATCAATCAGCAGACGAATGGATAAGAAAGCTGTGGTACATGTACACAATGGGGTATTACTCAGCCATTAAAAAGAATACATTTGAATCAGTTCTAATGAGGTGGATGAAACTGGAGCTGATTATACAGAGTGAAGTAAGCCAGAAAGAAAAACACCAATATAGTATACTAACGCATATATATGGAATTTAGGAAGATGGTAACGATAACCCTGTATGCGAGACAGCAAAAGAGACACAGATGTATAGAACGGTCTTGGACTCTGTGGGAGAGGGAGAGGGTGGGATGATTCGGGGGAATGGCATGGAAACATGTATAATAGCATATAAGAAATGAATCGCCAGTCCAGGTTCGATACAGGATCCTTGGGGCTGGTGTACTAGGATGACCCGGAGGCATGGTATGGGGAGGGAGGTGGGAGGGGGTTTCAGGATGGGGAGCATGTGTATGCCCATGGTGAATTCATGTTGATTTGTGGCAGAACCAACACGATACTGTAGAGTAATTAGCCTCCAATTAAAAAAAAAAATAAGATCATTTCATCTGGTCTCACCAATTCATGACAAACAGAAAGGGAAAAAGCAGAAGCAGTGACAGATTTTCTTTTTCTTCGGCTCCAAAACCACTGCATACGGTGACTGCAGCCATGAAATTAAAAGAAAGATGCTTACTCCTTGGAAGAAACGTTATGACCAATATAGATAGCATATTAGAAAGCAGAGACATTACTTTGTTAACAAAGTTCTGTCTAGTCAAGGCTATGGTTTTTCCAGTAGTCATGTATGGATGTGAGAGTTGGATTATAAAGAAAGCTGAGCACAGAAGAATTGTTGCTTTTGAACTGTGGTGTTGGAGAAGACTCTTGAGAGTCCCTAGGACTGCAAGAAGATCCAACCAGTCCATCTTAAAGGAGATCATTCCTGGGTGTTCATTGGAAGGACTGATGCTGAAGCTGAAACTCCAATACTTTGGCCACCTGATGCAAAGAGCTGACTCATCTGAAAAGACCCTGATGCTGGGAAAGATTGAGGGTGGGAGGAGAAGGGGACGACAGAGGATGAGATGGTTGCATGGCATCACTGACTTGATGGACTTGAGTCTGGGTAAACTCTGGGAGTTGGTGATGGACAGGGAGGCCCGGCGTGCTGCGGTTCATGGGGTCGCAAAGTGTCGGATATGACTGAGCAACTGAACTGAACTGAACTCATAACACTTACTATATAAAACTCTGCTCAATACTCTATAATGGCTTATTTTGGAAAATAATTTTTAAAGGGTAGACATATGTATATCAATAATGGATTCACTTTGCTGTACACCTGGGGCTAACACAACATTGCAAATCAACTATACTATATAAAATTTTTTTTTTAAGTACCATTAGGTAAAACATAAATTTGGTGTGCTCTGCTGCGTTAGGTTTGCAGAAAGGAATGAGGTGTTGGAAGACACAGGATGGAGGAGAGGGGAGGACAAGGATGAGCAAAGCTCCATTAAGTTTTCTGTTATTTTGAATGTGGCTTTTTCCTGGTTGGGCATATGGTTGCTGACGTTGAAAAACTCTCATAAGAAAACTATTTTAGCCACTTTCTAGTTTATTTCATGTATCTGTGGGAGGGACAAGGGTGTGGAGCTTCCTGGTCCACAATCTACTTAAGGGACAGGCTGGGTGAGAAGATCAAGGAAACTGGAGACATAGGCTTGATTCCACAGAATTGTCAGGCCCTCAAGACTGCCTGTCAAGACAAGATGGCCAAGTCAGGAGTCAAGCCGGGCTACCAGAGCCTCCTCCCTGCAGTGCACTGGGCTGCATGTCAAAGAAGCAGGATTAGGGGCTTCTGCTGTGGTTCCAGCTCACAGGCCTGCAGGGCCTCCCCACGATGCCCGAACTCCTCAGGGTTCCGGGATATTTTCAGACCCTCAAGTGAATCAGAATTATGAGCCCCACCCAAGCCCATCCTCCCCTCTCACTCTGGAGAGTGACTGAGATCCCAACGCCTCCACCTGGGGACTGGACCCACCTACAGCAGCACAGACACTCCAGCCCTGATAGGAAGCCGGCTCCAGGCAGGAGGGTGCCTTCCCAGGGCACCGTGCTCCTCTCTCCTGGTGAGTTCACGTCTGATCACAAACCTCGCCTGGGAAGCCAGGTGGAAACACGGCGCCGGGCCTCTTCCCTGGAGGGTCTGGTTAGGAAGTCCAGGTGAGGGCTCAGGCATCTGCAGTCTGTCCTGGACCCACAGGTGAGGTAAATGGGCACCATTTGAGGGAGCACTGGTCTAGTTTCCTTCCCGGAGTGGCCAGCCTCTGAGCTCACCCACCTGTCTGTATCTTTGGTGAGGGCTTTGCATGAAGGAGAAACCAGAACTGGTGTTCAGTTCCTCTTTACCTTCCCTAGAAGTCTCACCCTAGAAGTCTTATATGACCCACAATTTCAAATATTTAAGATAACAGTAATTATAGTAAGTTCTTGAGTTTTATCAGCATTTGTAAAAAGAGTTTGTAAGCTAGACTCAAAAGACAAATATTACTTGATTTTAGTTATATGCATTATCTAGAACATACAAATTCATAGAAAGTAGAAGAGCTTACTAGAGGCAGGAGGAGGGGGAAAGGACAGGTTGTTATTTAACCGGCACAGAGTTGTTGGGGAGGAAGAAAAAGAGTTCTGCGTACATATATTGGTAATTCTTATACAACTTTGTGAAACTAATGCCATTGAATTGTGTACATGTATGACTGGGTAAAATTATAAATATGTCTATTTCAACACAATTTAAAAAATCAGGTTCATAACATGCCCAACTTTCTGGCCCATAAACTCACAGAGATGCAAAGAATTTAAGATTCTCCTTTCAGAATGAAGGAAAAACAAAGGCTTTCCATGACTTTCCGTGGTTTGTAGGCCTTGGAAATCAGAGCCACAGTTCTACTCCATCCTCCTGCGCTCAACTCTAACCTCCAAATTCTGCTCCCATTGTCCTGGCCTCAGCTGTGCATAAGGAAGCTGAGAGCAACACCAGGCCCACCAGGGCCCCGCCTGCTTTCCACAGGATATGGGAGATACTGCGCTTGAGGAAAGCTGGTTGGATGGGCAGAAAACACCTGCCAAACTCTAAGACACAGAATAGTCTGACACGCAGGGACTGCTCCCCGAGAAAGAACATAGAATTCGCAGGTTCAAGCTGGTGAAGTAAGCTGAGGAATGAGTTCATAAAGACGGCAACAGCAGACTTTCTGCCTGCAGAGGAGACACCGTGGGCGACAGGAAAGGCCCGTCCTCTGTCTCCCCACTTTCCTCACACAGTTACTCAGCCACACTTAGTCAGACTCATCCATACTTCACCTAGGGTCTCAAGCACTGTTGCAATAGGCAAAAACAGCTTTCACACACTGAGGCAGTTCGGTATGATGAACACTCGGTCCCCAGGGAACACCCACTCCTCCACCCACCTGATTGCCGAGGACAGCTATGGAGCAGGCTGTTGACACCTCATCATCTCCGAACCAGACGGAAGCAATGCGGGAGGGCATACCCAGGATGAAGACCTGGGCCACGGAGCAGACGACCTGGCCCAGCATGGTGACTGGGAAGAGATGTGGCTGCAGGCTGCCCAGCTTCACCCAGGCCCCCAGGCAGTTGAGAGCAGAGCCAGCAAGGGCAATGGTCCGCAGGCCGAACTTTTCCGAGAGCCAGGCCACCGGCAGGAGCAGAGGGATGTAGACCAGCATGTAGCACATGGACAGCCAGTCGATGGCAAAGGAACTGACCCCGTAGAAGTACATGAAGATGTTATTGATGGCGGCATACTGGATCCACTGGAAGGCGTTGCACATGGAGTAGCAGCTGAACACCAGGACCACCACCCACCGGCGCTTGCTCACCTTGATCATGAACTCTCTGCCCACGACTCTGAACAGGGTGTAGCCAGGGGCTTCTGCCTCGAGTGGGGACATCTGAGAAGGGGTGCCATCACGCTCCTGTTGGTTGGGATCTTCATTCTCCATGACTCCAGCCTTACCGTAGCCCTGAGCATATGCTAGGGACTCCAGCAGTCTTAAGAGACAGTGCCTTGACCGGTTCTCTGAAGCTCTCAGGCCACTTGCCCCACCTACCCCAGAGTCCCAGAATAGAGGGAGGCCTGAGCATACCAAAGAGCCTAGAGCGGGGCTCCCTGTGCTCCCCTCCCAGTTACTGCTCCCACTTGGCCTTTATGTCCTCTGTCCCTGACTGCTATGCCCTTGGCTGGTGGAAAATGCCTCAAGCCAGTCCTGGCAAACTTCCAGGGCTTTCTGGCCAGTTTAGCCCATCAAAAACAGTTATCTGCTTGCACAAGAATTTTGCAGGACTCTGATAGCTCTGGGGCGGGCACTGGGGCCTGGCTACACCTCACTCCCCCACCCTAATTCCCAACCCTTTTTGCTAGACTTTCAGTATAAAGAGAAATTTATAGATTTCCCAGCCTGATTGTGCTCTTGGGATAAAGTGAGTTATAGAAAACTTACTTGTCTCCTATTTGCTTTTCCCCCAGACCTGGTCTTTTGTTAGGGAACTCAGATTTGCAGCTAATTGGCAGGGTTTCTTCTTTCCTTTGGATTCCCGGGGGCTTCCTACACGCAGGGTCCTGCGTGGGAGGGGAGAGAGGAGTTCTGAGATGCCGAAGACCCAGTGTCAGTTGCGTGAACTGCCTAGTCCAGCACACACTGTTAAGTGGGCTCTGCAGCCAGGTAGCCCTAGACTGCCCCCTGCTGGTCTGCAGCCCATCCTAGGAGGTAAACCCTCAAGCCAAAGCCTGGAACACTCATTTATTTCAGCCCAGAGGAGAGATTAGAGGCCAGATCCTCCCTGATTTCAAACACCAGCCCAGTTGCCCCTAGGTGTGTTCTGTAAATTAAGATTCTCCACATCTCTGCCTCTCAGTTTTTTTGGAAAATCTATGAAGCAGGGATGATGAGATAATGGTACCTACCTCAATATTGTTTGGAGGCTTGAGTGGGTTAAGATTTGAAAGCACTTGGAAAATTCCTGGCAGGTAGTAAGATTCCAGGAGTGTCACGTATCCTAACAATTAAAAACACACAAATGTTTCTATTGTGCTAAATCTGTGTACTATATTCGCTCATTTAAGCATCACAAGAATTCTGTGACGGAAGTGCTATCACTAGTGTGCGATTTTTATATTCAAAACCCAAGACACAAAGAAGGGAAGTAACGTCTCTCTTGAGGTCTCAGCTGATGTAAGGAGGCATATTTCTCCTGCTAGTGTGTATCCGTTCATGATACATGCTGGCTACTCAGGCACAGCCTGGGGACAGCCGTGTTGGCATCCCCTTGGGTTATTACAAAGGCAGAAGCCCAGCTTCACCCCAACCTCCTGAATCAGCGGTGCATTTTAAAAGACCTCTAGGTGATCCGTTTTCTTGCATATTAAAGTTCAAGTGCCACTGGGTGCTGTGCTTTCTTGCTGTGTTCTTTAATTTTCACAGCAAAAAAGGAAGAATTTAAGGCTCTGCAGATGTGGTTCTAAACTTGTTCTGCACGTTAAAATCACATGGGGAACTCCACATTCTCAAATCCTCTGCCACACTCCAGATCAGGTCTCTGAGAGCAGATCCAGCTGGCATGTTTAAAGTTGCAGCCAGGTTTGAGCACCCTTGTGGTTTGAGAGCCACTGGTTTCTAGGAGCGGGAACACTGCTTGAAGGCATCCAATTTTTCGGTAGAAATCATGAAGTTCTGGAGTATAGTAGTGTCTGAAGAGGGAATTCATACCCATCTAAGAACTTCTACATTAATTTCCCATCCCCTGTCTCAAAATTCCTAAGTTCTCCCCATCTTCTCCAGGGAGCATGGAACTTCCATTCTCGGGCAGCTCTCTGAGAGGCCTCACTGTTTCTTTCCCTAGGTTATCATGGTTCTCTCCTAAAACTCTGCAGATACATTCTTAACTTTATTTTACGGAAATGGAAACTGAGGCCCAGAGAGTCAGAGAGTGTCGTCAGAGCCCCACAGGTGACTGGCATCAGAACAAGCAGACCAGTTTCCCGAGTCCCTTTCCACGAGTCTCTCCCATGTGCTTCTCTGGGGCAATACTTCGGTTTAGTGACAATTCCCAAGTATCTAACCTGGGGTTCAAGTGGTATTTGGGGTTGCCTTGTGTGTGGAGGGAGTCAGGTCTACTGTGAGCCTTGGACTTCGTGTACTCAGGGTTTGTCCTACACTATGGGCTTTGGGATCCTGGGCAAGTTATTTCACCTCTTTAGTCTTCAGTTTATGCATGTGTGAAATGAAGATTAACATGTGTCATAGGGTTGCTGTGAGAATTATTAATAATTAAGATAATTTGTCAATTGTTTTCAAAAACAGTATTCTGACAACCACCAAGTACTGTAGTACCGTCTCTTGGCTGATTCCCACCAGGGAGAGGAAAGGTATACAGACGTGGGGTGGATTTTACATTGAGAGAAATATTCTGTATTCAGGGAAGAAACATTCATTGAGCAGCTTACTGTATGTTCTATTCATCAGTATGTTCTGTCTATAGACATCAGTTGGTATACGCTGAAGCTGAAGGAGAAGTACATTTTAGTGACTGCTTTCTTAAAGGGATTCTGGTTCCTGGTTCTGTTCCAATTGACTCCCCCAGGGAGCTAGACAGAACCCCTGACTTTGAGTTCAAGTCTTCCTGGTTCTGCGCAGAAAGGTTAGAAAGTCTGCCCCCTGGAGGCCAACACTACCACTGGCGTTAGGAGCTGATCCTGAAGTCCAAAGGTGGTGGTATTCTTAAATTTTTTCTTAGTTTTCCTTTGGTTACATATCAAAGGCAAAGATGACCTGGACTTAATGGTCAAAACAGATAGAGATCAGACAGGAAGACACAGTTTAGCTGGGGGTGTTGAGGGAGGTAGGCCGTCCTCAATCCCTCCACCCCCAAAAACACATGTGGGGGTGGGCAGTGCCTCAGTTTTCTCTCTCCCTCCTCCCACAGCACCAAACAAAGGCCTCCAACCCCAAGGGCTGCTCCCCCCGCGACCTGGGCTGTACATGCAGTGGTTTCCAGCAGTCCCAAGGTCAGGGCGTGTGGCACCCTTTTGGATCGCTTACCACCACCTCCACGAGGGCTGTAGTGACAGCCTGGAGGATGTGAAGGGCATGGGCAGCTAAATAGCTAACGAACCAGGTTGAGGCCCGCGGTGAATCCCCCTTAAAAAGTGCTGACACGTAGAATTTGTATAAGTGTTGCCCTTGCGCATTCTGCTTGTCATTTCCGTGCGCAATACTGCACTCGCGACACCTGTCTGCCTCAGCTTCCGCACTCCCGGGTATTCCAGCCGGAGGCTCTGCTGCGAGTCTCTGTTCAGCCTGGGACCCGGAGGGAGGGGAGGCCCCACTGCACGTGCCTGTCTCAACATCTGTGTGTAGAGTGGGCTGAATTTCTTAGCACTACGGAATTTTGAAAACTGGAATGAAGTAGAGAGCTGATCAGTTTACACAGAGAGAAGAACAGGTTCTTAAAACATTTTCAAGAAAACAGGTGCAGAGTGTCATCAGGCTGAGGTCAAGCCTGGAACCTGGAGGTCAATAGAACAATGTTTTCTGAAGGAGAACCATTTCCTGCCTAGAATCCTACAGGGAGACACCAAAGGGGGGTAAAAAAAAGTACTAGAAAAGAATCAAACACTTTCACACATGTAAAGTTTTTTAAAGGCACGTCCTTCTCCTCTCAAGAAGCTGCTAAAGAATGTGCTTCACCAAAATGAGGGAGGAAACCGAGAGAGAAAGATGTAAGATCGAAGAAGTCAGGACGCCAACCCAGGAAAGGAAAGAGGACCCACCAAGACGACAGCAAAGGAACATACAAAGGGACAGCTAAGGGCCAGGCAGAGAAACCGCCTGTTCAGACTGAAGCCGATCAAAGACTCCAGGAAAGATTGGTCAAGGTGACCCTGAGAAGACTGTGTTTTAGAAAACTGAAAGAGGTTACAGACTGGGAGAGAATTAGGGATGGGACTCGTGATCAGTACCACAAATATAACTAAATAAATGGGAGGGGAGCCAATCTTAATTTCCAGGGAAATATAAAAAGCTATGGAGGAAAAGGGAACAAAGTCATGATTACCTTAGACTCAGTTGTGAACAATGTGAGCACAATCGTAATAATATGAACACTGAACTTGAAATGATCAAAGCTGACAAGTGTATCGGGAAGATAGGGGAACAGGAAGTGGGTACATGCGTGTGGTGGAGATGAGGGCGGGGTGAGCAGAGCTGAATCCTTGACTGCCATATTGGAAAGTCAGTGAATAATGCCTAACATGGATAAAATCAGGCAGTATCTGTATACCCATGTTATTTAGAGTGAGGAAGGTAAATGCCAAAGAATCACCTGCTAATGGCTGAAATAGTTGCCTCAGAGGACCAGGAAAGCAAGGTAGGCAATGATATATTTGGTAGATGATAATTTGAGTTTTTTAAACTATGCAAAACTTTGGTTTAAAAAAACCTCAAAATGTAAAAATAGATCAATAGTAGAGCTTGAGCTGCTTCTCTGAGGCCCACAGGTGATGTCCAGGGGTGAGGTCAATTCCATCCTGGACTTTATAACGTTGGTGCCAAAATGAACACCAAGTCTCCAACCCTGGAGCTGCAGGGAAGCCTCTTCAGTTGAGCTGTGTCCTCCAAAGCTGTGCTGGGCGTCTCCTCAGAAAAGCAGGAGTGTGTTCAGAGGCCCTGTTACCTGCACTCAAGTCCTCACCCTTCTCTGCCTTCCGTCTGCTTCTAGTGGCTTCCAGGCTTGCAGCCTCTGTGTGGGTCTGATGCCTTCTGTAATATTTGTAACTCACCTGCTGCCCCAGCACCCGAAGGCTGACCCAGGGCTGCTTCTCCCCTGAATCCTGTGAGTCAGTGAGGAGCTCTGCCAGCTCACAGTCAGCCAGACCCAGGCCCTGAGAGGCTCCATCACTCTGTCCAGGGGGTGCTGACCTTCTCACCTTCTTAGTTCAGATCTCATGGCTTCTCACTTTGATTCTGTGATGCCATCTTCATCATTCTTACATGTCTTATTCACATCACTCAGTTCCACAAGGCATTTCACTTCCGTCCCAGCCTCTGCCCTGCCTTGAACGCTCCAGTAGCCATCCCCCGCTTCCAGAAGGTTCTCACTCCCTGACTTAGCACACAGGAGGTTGTGATGTCGCTCTGGCCTCTGCTCCCACCCCTGCTCACTCTCACCTTTCCCTCCACGTCCTGGACCTGCCTGCAGCTCCCAGGCAGCACTAGGAGCACATCACGCCTCTGCCACGCTTGTGCCATGCGTGCTCACAGCATGTGCCATGCTTCACTGCAGGACAAGCATCACATCCTCCAGGAAGCCTTCCTTAGCACTCAGGTCTGAGTTGGAGGTCACCTGCTCACCTTTCTGGTAGCTCCTTTCTAATGGTAGCATGAACGCTTGTCTCTTTAAGTCCTCTATTTTCCATGGGTTCTTTGAGGTTATGAGTCATTCCTCTCATAGTCAATCCTGAACCTCTTAGCTTGCTAACTGGCCCCAGAAGGGCATGAAGGTGTAGTTGAAGTGACTTCCAAGAGGCAATTCCTGAGTGTGCCCCTCCAGAGACCTCAGCATGAATGAAAGCATATCCAGCTCTTACCCAGCCCTAGCTTGCTCTGCTTGCCACACGACAGGGCAGTAAATGCGAGATGAGTTGCCGGGGGCAACGAATAATGACTTTAATCAGGAAGCTAGCAGACCAAGAATTTGACAGCCTATCTGTCTCAAAAAACCTCTCTTCCCTCAGTCTGAAAGGGTCTCCTTTTATACTTACAACTATCCACAACAGGGAAAGTGAGCTGCCGCTGTGACGGCACCAATGGCCAAGGGACCTCCGACAGTCTCTGGCTAACACGTCTGCCCCATCCCATTACAGTTCCCACATATCAATCTAGATACAGTCTGATGGGGATAAGAGGTGATAATCTTTCCAGCCCTTTCCTACTAAACAGGGATGATGAGGGTGAGGTTGTGAAATGGAATTGATCAGCACTGGGCTAGGAATATTTAAAAATTTTAGTAAATAATACAATTCTCTTTCTTCAAATACAGCTATTTGAACCCAGTGAAATTTCTTCTACAAGGAAATTTTAATCTCAGTACTTTCTTTTTTGAAGAGCAACCTTAAGGCATCTAAGGGCTCACAAACCTATTGCACTCTAGGCCTCTCAGGAGTCAGTTCATTTTCTGATGACAGTGGGACTGCTTTGACCTGAATGTGATGTATCCATGGCTTACTCCAGCTAACTTGACAGATGACTGCGTGGTAAGTAAAACCAGGGGCTTCCCTGGTAGCTCAGAGCTAAGGAATCTGCCTGCCAAGCAGGAGACCCGGGTTTGATCCCTGGAGAAGGAAATGCCAACCCAATCCAGTATTCTTGCCTGGACAATTCCATGCACAGAGGAGCCTGGTGGGCTGCAGTCGACGGGGCTGCAAAGAGTGGGACACGACTGAGTGACCAAAACTTTATTATGTGTAGGGCTCCTATAATCAGATTGTCCACATATTGGAGGAAGAGTCCTTCATCCAATCTGAAGTTTGTATGGCCCCTAACCAACACTAACGTTTCCCAAAAAGGTCAGGGGAAGTCTTTTCCACTGTACCACATGCAGCATGTGGGATCTTATTTCCCCAACCAGGGACAGAACCTGTGACCCCTACAGTGCAGTAGAGTGTGGACTCTTAACCTCGGACCATCAGGGAAGTCTCCAAGGTAGGGGAATTCTTAAATCCTTGAGGCAGGACTGTCCAACTATACTGTTGGACTATCTGTTCTTGTGGAATATTGTTCAAAAACAAATAGCTTCTATGATTCTTCTGTGATAGAAATGCAGAAAAAAAGCATCTTTCAAGTCCAAAACTGACAACCAGCTTTAATTCTCCTAGAATAGTTGAAGCAGAGTGGATAGTTGTAAATAGCTACCACAAGGTGCAAATCTTAGACTATTTCATTACTAGCCCTCAAGTCTTAGACAAGGCAATACTCTGCTGAGTTTGACTTTTTGACTGGGAAGATAGGGGTGTTATATGGGGACAGACAGAGTGTAATCAGTCCTGTTTTCAAAAACCTTAGAGAATTGGCTGAATTCCCTTGTGGGTTTCTTGCTTAAGGGTGTATTAGGTGTCCCAGCATCCCTTTTGAATGGGGTTTGCATTAGCCTTGTGTTTTTGCCCTCTCCTGGGGTGCCATCAGCCCGCACTTCCAGCCTTACCTTTCTGTAGGCCTGGGAGGAGAAGTGCTGGGAGACGAGAGGCTGTACCCTTTTCTGGGATGTCCATGAGTGCCATGTAGGCATACAGCATGCTCTTGTGGGACCCTGATGTCAAGCTTCTCTAACAGAAAAGTTACTTGGGCATTTAATTTGCAAAGGAGATCTTGGCCCAAAAGAGATTGGACACACTGGCATATGCAAAATACTGTGTTTCAGGGTAAGGTCCCCTAATTGACTTTTAAAGGTTGTCAAAAGAACAATTGTGTACTTCTTCAGAAACTGTCGTGACCAGGATGGGTTGAGATGCTTTCTGAACCACCTTGGTGTTTAGAGTGTGTTCCACCCTTATCTGTCGGAAAGTCAGTCAACTTTCCCCCCTGTTGAAGTCCCAGGGCTCCTGTGGGGAAACTGGAACCGGATGCTCGAGTCCAAGGGAAATCTCGGGCCTCTTCATTTATAAAGAGTGTTCCTCTCTCTCTACCATATGAGGGGCTCCCGTCTTTCTGTGACTGCTTTCTTTCTCATTCCTTATCCCTGGGCAACCTGTTCTCCAGTGACTTTCCCCCTTACAGTAGGTTTGTTGTTCCCTTCCCAATAGTGGCTTACCTCTCTTCAGGTTACTACCCACCTGAGAATCCAAAGCTGCTGTCAGAAAAGTCAGGTTCTGTCCTGTATCCTCTGGCTTCTCTTGTTGGTCCCTGTTGAACACTTTAAAAGCAACATCTACCAGCAGAGAAAGTGTCATTCCAAATGCACCATGTAGCTTTTATATAATTTTATTCTAATATCTAGGGTGCTTTGCTCAATGGAGGTCATAGTTGACATTCTCAAATTTTCAGGGGTTTCAGGATTTGCACTAGTGTTGTGGCCAAAAGCTTTATAACTGCTTTCTAGAAACTCTGATGGATCCTCATTGGGTTTTGGTGTAGCTCTTGACTTTTTCTTAAGCTCTTTTGCCTACATAATCCCTTTTGAAGGCCTGCTAAGATGCACTTCCTGTAATGCTATAGGAGCAGCGTACCTCCATTATTAGGAGCCCAGGTAGGCTCAGCAGTCAGAACCACCAGATTTGCTTTGGAGCTCCGTTTGGATCTGCTTGAAGAGGATGCTGTGTTTCCTCTCTAGCCTTGATGACCATCTTCCTTTCATCCCCTGTAAGCATCTATTCATAAGACTGTGAATGTCTACCCAAGAGCAAGGGTGAGTGGCAAAGGCAGAATGAACAGTTCAGTCATGTGGAGGGGGTCCTCTCGGTATGCAGGGTTATGGTATTTCTAATTAAATATACCAAAGTTGAGAATAGATTGTCCATCAGTAGAAACCAGGCTGGGTGACCATCTGCATTAAGGCCTGATATGAGACATCAATGCAAGGGCAAGTGCCCTGCTCTGGAAGTGGCTTCCTGGTCCAAACAAGGTACTCTTTTCAGGGGTTAGATGGTGACACCAAGCCAGGCCCCTGTGCCCCAGGGGTTAAGATAGAAACTTCTAAATCATCCCCATAAGCAGAGGAAACAGGAGGCAGTGACAGTCTTGGTGACACAAGGAGTGGTTGGAACAACTGCCAGTGAAGCCTGCTTGACTGTAGGGGAGCCAGGCTGGCCAGAGCGGGGCTTAAGTTTTGAAATAACATGTCCTTGGTCGCATTTTCTCCTTCTCCCTCTTGTAGAACAGGTATCCTCTTGGATTTCATTTTAGACTGCTTTGGCCACCTCATGCGAAGAGCTGACTCATTGTAAAAGACTCTGATGCTAGGAGGGATTGGGGGCAGGAGGAGAAGGGGACGACAGAGGATGAGATGGCTGGATGGCATCACTGACTCAATGGACATGAGTCTGAGTGAACTCCAGGAGATGGTGATGGACAGGGAGGCCTGGTGTGCTGCGATTCATGAGGTCGCAAAGAGTCGGACACGACTGAGTGACTGAACTGAACTGAACTGAACTGAACTGAACTGAACCATAAGGCAGTGGTTGTCAGACTGCTTTTGCTCCTAATGCAGTAGCATAAATGCTTTTACATATAAAATCACATCATTTTTACCTTCTCTTTAACAAAGCAATTCTAATTGGAAAGCCGTATGATCATTAAGTGAGCCATTCAAGAACTATCACTCTCCATTGGGACCACACACTGTAACAACAGAATATCACCTTTCTTAGTCCTAGCCCCACAGCTTTATTTTGCCACTGATTTAAGATTCACCCCAAAGGGCTTTCCTCAGGGACAAATGAAACAGTTGCCATATTTATAAGTTCAAGAGCAACAAAACACAAAAATCACAAGCAAACTTCAACACCAAAAGTCTATAAACAGATTCTGCCAGGAGCCAGCATGGGAGATCCCACCCATGACAAGTTCATGCAGGACTCAAGGGAATCCCTGGGCCATTCGACCCATGACAAGGTCATGCAGAAGAGTCCTGATGAGCAAGGCCCCAGGACTCGACGGACCCCCTGGACCTGCTTGAGCATCTACCCCCTGAACCAGAATCTGTCTGTCTTACTATTTTATGTCTTTCACCAACTCTTCTGACATTGGCAGGGGGCTGCCCCGAACACCTTTCTCTAGCAAGAGTTAACTTGGGGCTTTAGTTTGTAAATCTCCTAGGCATGAAAGGAGTGTTTCAAACCCTCTGTTAGCATTCTAGCTTACTTGGCAGATTTATCCAGACTCTTGCAACATTGTTGAGCCTATGCTTGCTGCCAAGTTCTCACATCCCTTATCCATTGTTTTCCTGGGAGTGCATATAGTCAGGATGTAGAAGAAACAAGTAATAGCCTTAGCATTAGCAACATTAGACTTTGAGCCAATAAGTTCTTTTTTTGCTGTAACCTGCTGAATCTTTGCTCCATAAAAATGTAACTCTGAACTTTAAGGGTGACTCAGGCTAGAAATTTAAGAAGAAACACTCTAAGGGAAAATCATTGTTCTGGCTGACCAACTTTTATCAAAAAGAGGTCATGGAATATCAACAGGCCTCCAGAATAGAAGATGATGAGCAAAAATTGGGACTCTTGCAGAAGGGAACCGGATATTGATAAAAGTTATTACTGATGGAATGTTGAGTTGACTCTGCATTTTTCACCTTGCTGTATGTATAACTTAGGGTATAAAAGCCCCAAGAAGAGTAAAGTAGATGGGCCTCGCTCACTGAAGAAGCTTGGTCACCCCATGTCTCTTTCCTTATCTCTTTGTCTATCTTTCTTCATTCGCCGACGTCATCCATCCTGAGGATATCCCTGGACTCTGCTGAGGCTGGGCCTTGGCAAGATTCCATTGTGAATAAACACAAAACACAAGCAAACCAACCAGTTCACAAATCCCGTAGAGTCCAACAATTCTTCTCTACAACAGGGAATCACAGTCAGCTGTGAAAGAAATTGTCTTTTCCCTTAAAAGATAAACCCAGACTGAAAGGAGAGAATGTTCCTGGTTGTACAGAGCAGAGCAACGTGCCCCACTGTTAGAACTCCAAAATGTCAATTTCTTGCTCCAACTGCCAACACTGGAGTAGCCAATGCTTCTTCGGGGAATTCTGAAAGGAAGATTATCAGGACAAGTGGTTCTGGCAGCTGCTCAGGCCTTACCTGAGAATTCTCCAGTTCTCTGCCAGCTGCAGGGCTGGCTGGCCACAAGGAGCAGGGTTCTTGTCTGAACCTGAAATTGTTTTTGAGTCCAAGCTTGCTCTGCTCACCACACGACAGGCCAGTACACCAGGAGATGATTTGTTGAGGCAAGGAATAACAACTTTAATCAGAAAGCTGGCAGACCAAGATGATGGCAGTCTCAAAAAACCATCTCCCTTCAGTCCCAATCCAGGCTCCTTTGACAGAAAGGAAGGTAATGGGCAGGGGCCCACTGCAATGCCAACCGATGACTGTTAGTGGTCACTCCTTAACGGTTGCTCACTGATGGTTGCTTGCTTCGGGCAGGAGCCCATGACAACACTGGCCATTGGCTGAGGGGGTCTGCTGATGGTAGCTTACTAACACCTGCATGCCTGCCACTGCCCAATTACACAGCTTGTTCCCTGTGTTCCCATTTCCTCTGTTTATTTTGTTTGTCTCTTTCTTGAGGCACCTCCCCCGTGGGAGTTGCCCACTGCCCCCATCTCATAGAGCCCATGGTTGCGTGCACTCATTTGCTGAGTGTGAATCTGGATTCCCCTTCTCTTTAGGGCCCTCTTGTAGGCTGAGCCTGCTGAAGCCCAAGGCAGAAGGGAGACCCCTTCTTCTTAGAAGAGAGGATGGGATGAGAGCCTCCTGCCTGGATGTGAGGATGCCAGGCTCTGCCCTGGGGACAAGGTTTTGTTACCAAGTCCAAGCCCAAGCCAGGGCTGCTCACTGCACGACAGGTCAGTAAAGCAGGAGACAAGGTCTGGGAACAAGGAATAATGATTGTAATCAGAAAGCTAGCAGACCAAAAAGATGAAAGACTAGCATTTCTGAAAACCATCTCCCCTCAGACTGAATTCTGGGCTGCTTTTATACAGAACACTGAGAAGGGGAGGAGCTCACACTGGCACTGACCAATCACTAAGCAGGACCACTAACGGTCACTGGTTGACAGTTGCTCTAAAATGGTGGCTTGCATGGGGGAAGGGCCCAATGGGGCACCGACCAGTGGCTGAATGGGCTGAATAACTGCTGCATGCCCCAGGGCTATTTCAGTTTAAAATCGAATTTTCACTTCCCTGGAAATCAAGACTGCATCTAGAGAGGCCACAAACGGTACCAGCCCCTCTCAAAGGCAAATGTCCGTTTATCCATCTGGGTTCCATTTTGCTTCCTTGTGTACGTTTGTGGCTGCCCACTGTGTTGTTTTTCAGGCATTTTGATATATGTTGAGTACTTCCTAATCATTAAAAAATTTTAAAATTTGCTCCATTAACACAAGACCTAACTATAAAACATGAGACAAGAGGAAGTTGATATTAGAAAGGTTTTTTCAACCTGAAAAACTATACACAAAAAGGGCTAGAACTGATAAAAGAATTCAGCGAGGTAGCAGGATATGAAATTAACAAACAAATCATTTGCATTTCTTTACACCAACAATGAAATATCAGAAAAGGAACAAGAGAGGATGAGCTGGTTGGATGGCATTACCGACTCAAAGGACATGAGTTTGAGCGAACTCTGGGAGATAGTGAAGGGCAGGAAAGTCTGGTGTGCTGTAGTCCATAGGGTCACAAAGAGTCGGACTTGACTTAGTGAGTGAACAACAATAAAAACAAAGTTAAAAAAGGAATACCTTTTAACACCAGTCAAAAAAAAAAAAAAGACCAGCCTTTAGGAATAAACCTGACCAAAGGTGAAAGACTTTGTGGTGAAAACTATTTAATATGAAACATTAATAAAGGAAGATGTTTCAAAGAAATGGGAAAATACCCCATGTTGTTGGAATGGAAGAATTAATACTGTTAAACGGCCATACTGTAATAGCACTGGGACAGGTCAAAGCTATAGCAGCCCTACTCAGCCACTAGTTGGCACTAGAGTGGGCCCTTCCTGAAGCAAGCAACTATTTACAAGGAATTTGCCTGTGTGTACTGAACTGTAACTTCTTCCAATTTTAAAGGAAAACTGGAAAAGGAAATGGCAACCCACTCCAGTGTTCTTGCCTGGAGAATCCCAGGGACAAGGGAGCCTAGTGGGCTGCCATCTATGGGGTTGCACAGAGTCAGACACGACTGAAGCGACTTAATAGTAGTAGTATACTTTGATAAAAATAAATAAATAAATAAGGTTTGTGTGTGTGTGTGTGTGTGTGTGTGTGTGTGTGTGTGCATAATCTACAGAAAGCCCATCAATGTGTAGTAACTGAGATCCAGTTGTGAGCAAAACAGATGTGCTTCCTCCATGCAAAGAGCTTACACTCTTGGGAGGACAGTCATCAATCAAACAGTCACACCTGTAAATAAAATTGGGGTAAGTACTATAAGGGGTATTTGTAAGAATTTATAAAGAAAAACAGGTGAACTAGATCTCAAAGCAGATCATAAGAAAGAGTGGGAACGAAGTAAGTGAAAGGGAGGGTGAGGGCACTCCAGGCAGGGGAAACTGCATGCAAAGACTCTGACGCAGAGGGGGCTACTCCTTCAAGTAGGTAAAGTCCACGTGACTGGGGCAGAGTGAGGGCGAAGATAAGACTGGAGAGAGAGGCAGCAGTTAGTGCTGCAGGATCCATCAAGGACTTTAAACTAGATCTCAAAGCAGATCATAAGAAAGAGTGGGAACGAAGTAAGTGAAAGGGAGGGTGAGGGCACTCCAGGCAGGGGAAACTGCATGCAAAGACTCTGACGCAGAGGGGGCTACTCCTTCAAGTAGGTAAAGTCCACGTGACTGGGGCAGAGTGAGGGCGAAGATAAGACTGGAGAGAGAGGCAGCAGTTAGTGCTGCAGGATCCATCAAGGACTTTTTGCTTTATCCGAGAGCAGAGGGGAGCCACCGAGAGGAAGTATGCAGAGGAGAGTCAGATTTGTCACTGGGAGAGGCTGCTCTGTCTGCTTTCTGGAGAAGCCAGTTGGAGTGGGGGGAGGGGGCAAGCGTGGGGACAGAGAGACGGCTCATGAGGCTGCTGTGTCACCCAGGTGAGAATGGAGTTTGGGAACTGAGCACAGGCAACTGCAGGAGGGTGGGGAGCAGTGGGCAGTGAGAGCGAGGGCTGGACGGGATTGGACGGGGAAGGGGAGGCACAGGGAGGGTTCAGGATGTTGCCCTTGGAGGCAGGGGAAGGCCTTCTCCTGGAAATCTTGCAGAGACAAGTTGTACAGGAAAAGCGCCTGCATTATACCCCCGCCTCCTGTTTCTCTCTCCCGCTTCTCCACTGGGCCTCCACCCCTTCCTGCAGCTGCCTCAGCCTCTGCAAGATCCAGAGGCTCCAGAAGGGGGCTGAAATTGGAGTGTGATTTCCATGAAAATCCAATAATCAAATTTGAATGGAAAGTAAATCCTCTCAGGTTTCACTCTTTGGCTTCAGGGTGGGACACTTGGCTCACCTTAATTCTGGGGGTCAATGAATAATTAGAAAGAAACAAGCATCCAAAATGAAGTCCAAGGATTTATGGGTTCCCTGCAGTTTTTCAAAGTTGATAGCTGGGTGAGGTCCCTGCAATTGATGCCACCACCAGTCCTGAGCTCTAGCAGCCTTGAAAGTGCCTCCTGGTGTCTCAAATGGGGAGACCAAGAATGCTGACTGCAGCCTAATTTTTTCAAGCATCTTTTCCTTTTACTGTTACATTGACTGCAAGATCACAAATGCCCAACTTGAGCCAGATTAGGCACAAGGGGAGAGTGTTTTGAGGGCAGTTGAAGAGCTCAGACTTCAAGGAGGAGGTGCCCAGGCAAGTGGCAGAAATGTCAGACCTGCTGATGCCCTGGGAACTGCCCCAGCCAGGGCTGGACGACGCTCAGGACTCTTTTCTTCTCTCCATCTCCCTGTGTCTCAGTCCCTCTGAGCTGCTGTAATCAAAATACCTTACACATGGCAGAAACTTATTTCTCACAGTTCTAAGGCTGGGAGGTCCCAGGTTCTAGGTGATGGCAGATTCCATGTCTGGTGAGGTCCAATTCTTGATTCTAGGAGGCTTCTCTTGCTGTGTCCCCACAGAGAGAAGGGGCGAGGGAGCTCTCTGGGGTCCTTTTTTATAAAGGCACTGATCCCATTCATGAGGTTCCATTCTCATGACCCAGTCACCTCGTACAGGACATGCCACCTAAAACCATCACATCTGGGGGGTGAGGTTTCAGTATATAAATTTTG
Source organism: Madoqua kirkii (assembly GCA_006408675.1). NCBI lineage: Eukaryota > Metazoa > Chordata > Mammalia > Artiodactyla > Bovidae > Madoqua > Madoqua kirkii. The sequence continues at coordinate 19,694 of SJYC01085110.1, forward strand.
GAGACACAAACAGTTCGTAGCATCCTATGTGTCAGCTTTCTTTGTCTCTCTTCCTGAAGATTAGTTTTCTGCATGCTGAAGTTTCACTGTTTGACATCTTCAGCTGCCTGAGAAAGGCTGCCCTGATGTTCTGGCTAAATACAAACTTCCAGAATCCTAGTCTAGTCCTAGACTCATCAACCATGACCATGGGGGCAAGGGAGCCAATTCCGTGGGTTCCCATTGGACTGGAGGAGGGGCAGTTCCCATAAGGAGAGGGGCAATCAACCAGGAGATGAGCCCAGCAGCACGTGACAGTGAACTCATATGTCCTGAGAATCGGGGGCCAGAAGTGAGGGACCTGCTTCCCCTGTTCCCGGGGCTGGGGAGCACCCACATTTTCCTAATAAACACCATCACATTCTCCAGAGTAATGATCAGGACCACAGCCACATAGGAGGCTGCCTGTGTCAAATTTCTCGTGCACAACCACTTGTGGATACTAGAGACGCCTCCAGAATCCAAGCACAGCCCTGTGTCTCTGCTGTTACAGATGTCCCTGTGAATCACATTCCAGGCCCCTCCCCCTCTCCTTTCTCACTCCTTAACATGCTTCTTAGTCCACAGTGCTGCCAAGACATCCTTCACCTGTCCAGTGGGAGAGCACAAACTTGCTGACTAATCTTTGGGGTAGGAACCATGTACCAGGGGTGAATGAGCTCATTTCAGACACAAGCAACACAAGGGCAGCCGCCCGGTAGAGGACAGCAAGCTCCCTGTCCAGTCCCAGGAGGACAGCCAGGCCCATCAGGAAGGGGGCACTGGCCCCGTCTCTCCCCATCACTGCCCTTCCTCCAGCCCCTTTTCCGGCCTGCCCCACTGGGATCCCTTACCTGCAGCTTGTTCCTCTGCGTTCCTCCCTTAACTCTTAGGGCTGCCCACCCTGTGCCCCCTCCCCACCCCACCTCCTCTGTCTGCTCTTGTCTCAGCCTCCCCTGCAGCCTCCCCCACCCAACACCCTGCCCAGGCGCCCCGCAGCCTCCACCCTGTCTCCCACTCATCTCACCCCCAACCCCACAAGCACAGCACCTCAGTGTCAGCCCCCACCTCCCTGCCCCTCAGCTTCCCCAGGGGGCCTCCCCAGCCCAGCTCCCAGTCCCAGCCGCCCCCAATTCATCAAGACTGTGGTGAAGGAACATCCCAGGTAGACAGCCATGAGCCAGGCAGAGAAACAGCCTGTTCTGATGGAAGCTGATCAAAGACTCCAGGAAAGATTGGTCCTAAAGATGACATTGATAGGACTGTGTCTGAAAACACTGAGAAGGGTTTACATAATTGGGAGAGAACTGGGGGATTGGAGTCGTGAGGAGCACAAGTTAAGTGCCACAATTTTGAACTCTGGTGGAATATAAACAGCTATGGAGGAAAGGGGAATAAAATCATGGTTACTTGAAGTGACTCAGTTGTGAACAGCATGAACACAACCATAATAATGTAAAGACTGAAAATTGATAGAACCAAATATGACATCTGTATTGGGGAATGGAGGAACGAGAAGTGGGCAAACGTATGTGGTGGAGATGAGGGTGAGGTGAGCAGAGCTGAATCCCTGTGCACCGTATCGGAAAGTCAATGGATGACTCCTGATGTGGACAAAACCAGGAAGTATCTATACACCCATGTTGTTTACAGCTAGGAAGGTAAATACCAAACAAACAAACAAAAAAAATCATCTGCTAATGGCTGAAAATAGTTGACTCAGAGGACCAGGAAAGCAGGGTTAGCAGTGATATTTTCGATACATAACTGATTTTTAAACCATATATATATATTTAAAAAACTACATAATTTTAAAATAGAACCAAATTAAATAGAGATTGAGCTGCTTCACTGAGGCCCACAGATGTGTCCAGGGGTGAGGTCAGTTCCATCCTGGACTTTATCATGTTGGAGCTAAAATGAATACCTAGGCTACAGCCCTGGAGACTCAGGGAAGCCTGTGCTGGGCGTCTCCTCAGAGAAGCAGGAGTGTGTTCAGAGGCCCTGCTACCTGCACTCAGGTCCTCACCCTTCTCTGCCTTCCGTCTGCTTCTAGTGGCTTCCAGGCTTGCAGCCTCTGTGGGAGTCTGATGCCTTCTGTAATATTTGTGACTCACCTGCTGCCCCAGCACCCGAAGGCCGACCCAGGGCTGCTTCTCCCCTGAATCCTGTGAGTCAGTGAGGAGCTCTGCCAGCTCACAGTCAGCCAGACTCAGGCCCTGAGAGGCTCCATCACTCTGTCCAGGGGGTGCTGACCTCCTCACCTTCTTAGTTCAGATCTCACGGCTCCTCACCTCGGTCCTGTGATGCCCTCCTCATTGTTCGTATGCCTCCCAGTCCCCATGCCGCAGTTCCACAGGGCTCTCCGCTTCTCTCCAGGCCTCTGCCCTGCCTCGGGTCTGCCTTGAGTCCTAGCTTGCAGAAGGTTCTCACTCCTTGGCTTAGCACACAGGTCTTGTGATGTCCCTCTGGCCACTTCAACCACCACCGCCCACTCCCACCTTTCGCTCCAGGAGGGTGGGCCCACTTGTAGCTCCCAGTGAGCATTATGAACTCATCATGCCTAGCATGTGACTTGCCTCACTGCAGGACAAACATCACCTCCTCCAGGAAGCCTTCCTCAGCGCCCAAGTATGATTCAGAGGCTTCCCGTACATCCTGTACGTTCCCCTTTATGATAGCTCCTGTCTTACTGTAGTGTGAATGTTTATTTTCTTCAGTAAGTCATCCACTTATTTGAGTCCCTCAAGTCCCTCAATAGGAATCTTGCCTATTCATGTTCAAACCGCAACCTCTGGCTTGCTGTCCTGACCTAGAAGGGGCATGATGGCATAACTGAAGTGATTTCTGAGAGGCGGTTTCTGATGAATCTCCCTCCAGAGGCCTCGGCGTGAGTGAAAGCAGGTCCAGGGGTTCTGAATCATCCCATCTCTGTTCACTTCGTTTGCTCATTTCTTTCCTAAAGCGCCTCCCCCATGGGTGTTGTCCATCCTGCGCCTCCCACCCCAAATCTCATGGAGCCCATGGTCAGGATGATCGGGGGGCACACCTACACCGAGGGGAATCTGAATTCCTTCCCCTCTTCCTTCCTTTCAGAGAGTCTCCAAGTCCATCCTCCAAGGGGGTGTAGGCAGAGCCTGCTGAGGCCCCAGGCAAGAGGAGATGCCTTCTCCTTAGATGAAGGGAGCATGAGAGCTTGGTGCTTGATGTGGAGATAGCAGGCTCTGCCCAGGGCGAAAGGTTCAAAATCAATTTTTCAGTTCCTTGGGAACACAAGCCTGCAAATAGAGGGGCTGCAAATGGTATCAGCCCTTCTTTAAGGGAAGGCCCTTGTGCCCATTTTATATTCAGCTGTACCAACTGGGTTGTGTCCATGGGCATCCACTCTGTTGTTCTTCATACCTCTTTATGTCTTGAGTGCTTCTTAATAATCAGAAAACCAAAAAAAGAAGTTACTCCACAAACATGGAAAGCCCTAACTAAAAAAAACACGAGTCAAAGAGGAAGGAGCTATTAAAATGGCTTCTTCTTCTCTTTTTTTTGCATAATCTATAGAAAGCCCAGAGGTGTGAAGCTTTCTTTGCATAGCAGTGAGAGTTGTTGTTGTCTGGGCAACAGTTAACAGCCCGTGGGTGACAAAGCAGAGGGGGGCTGACCTGGCAGGGTTCTGTGATGCTGGAACCGCAGTGAAGACGAGAGATAGAATCTTCTGGTCCAGCCCCGTGCTGTATAGAGATCCGCTCTGGCTTGTGGAGCTGTCTTCACAGTCATTCATTCATTCTCACAGTCATCACCACAGACCCAGTGCTGTGCTGGGTGTCAGGGAAACCGACACAACAAAGACCACGGTTCTAGGGGACTTCCCAGGGGGCCCAGTGGTTAAGACTTTGCCTGCCAATGCAGGGGGTGCAGGTTCAATCCCTGGTCAGGGAGTGAAGATCCCATATGCCTCACAGCCAAGAAACTAAAACATAAAACAGAGGCACTATGGTAATAAATTCAATAAAGACTTTAAAAGTGATGATTACGTCACTCAGTCACGTCTGACTCTTTGCGACCCTCCAGGCCAGAATACTAGAGTGGATAGCCTTTCCCTTCTCCAGGGGATCTTCCCAACCCAGGGATCAAACCCAGATCTCCTGCATTGCAGACAGATTCTTTACCAGCTGAGCCACAAGGGAAGCCCAAGAATACTGGAGTGGGTGGCCTATCCCTTCTCCAGGGTTGGGGAGGTCTGCTGGAGAAGGGAGAAATCTATCCACTCCAGTATTCTGGCCTGGAGAACTCCATGGACTATACAGTCCATGGGGTTGCAAAGAGTCAGACAGGACTTTAAAAATGGTTCTCATAAAAAAAAAAAAAGTCTTTAAAGAAAACAAAACAAATGAACAACAACAAAAAGACTGTAGTGCTTACCCTCGGGGAATCCACAGACTCACGAGACAGATCTGAGAACCCATCATTGCAGGGCAATGCAGTGAACGTGTGGTGGAGCTCCATGCTGGTTCACAGTTGACAAAGCAGGGAGCCAGAAGGGGGCTTCTCAGAGAGATGTTCCAACAGAATCTTGAGGGGCAGGTAGGACTTGGTTGGACTCTGTAGCAGAGTTGGGGTTCAGTAATGAGCAAAACACATGTGTCCCCTCCCTCCCTGCACAGAGTTGACGGTCTAGTTGGGAGGACAGCCATCAGTCAAACTGTCACGCCTGTAAGTAAAACTAGGATAAGTACTATGAGGGTTATTTGTAAGAATTTACAAAGAATGGATGAGCTAGATCTTAAAGCAGGTCTTAAGAAAGAGTGGGGACTAAATAAGAGAAAGAGAGAGGAAAGGCATTCCAGGCAGAGGGAATGGTGCATGCAGAGGCCCTAAGGCAGGAAGGAGCAGCGCCTCTCAAGGAGCTACACACAGTCTGTGTGTCTGGAGCAGAGAGAGGGTGAAGATAAGATTGGAGAGAGGGGCAGCAGCTCATGGTGCAGGAGCCATCACAGACTTTCCATTTTATCCTGAGAGCAGAGGGGAGCCCCCGAGAGGATTCGAGCAGAGGAGGGTCAGATTTGTCCCTGGGAGAGGCTGCTCTGGCTGCTTCCTGGAGAAGCCAGTTGGGGTGGGGGGAGGTGAACAAAGGGACAGAGAGACCTCTCATGAGGCCACTGTGTCACCCAGGTGAGAATGGAGTTTGTGAACTGAGCAGGGGCAATGGCAGGAGGGTGGGGAGCAGTGGGCAGTGAGACTGAGGATTGGACAGGATTGGATGGGGAAGGGGAGGCACGGGGAGGCACAGGGAGGGCTCAGGATGATGCCCTTGGAGGCAGGGGAAGGCCTTCTCCTGGAAATCCTGCAGAGACAAGTTGTACGGGAAAAGTGCCTGCATTATACCCGGCCCCGCCCCAGGCCTCTGTTTCTTTCTCCTGCTTCCCTACTGGGCCTCCCACCCCTTTCTGCAGCTGCTCTAAGTTCCGAGTATAATTCCCATGAAAAGCCAATAATCAAATTTTATGGAAAGTAAATCCTCTCCTTTTTCACTCTTTAGTGTCACACGCCCTCAAGACTTCAGGGTGGGATGCTTGGCTCAGGTTCACTTTAATTCTGTGAGTAAATGAATAATTAGAAAGAAACAATCAAGTCCAAGATGAAACCCAAGGATTTATGGATTCCCCGCAGTTCTCCCAAGTCGATATCTGGGTGAGGTCCCTGCAGTTGATGCCATCAGCTGCTCTGAGCTCCGAAAAGCCTTGAAAGTGCCTCCTAGTGTTTCAAGTGTGGAGATCAAGAGTGCTGACTGCACCTCACTTTTTCCAATCACCTTTTTCTGTTACTGTTACATTGACTGCAAGTGACAAACACCCAACTTGAACCAGCTTAGGCCCAAGGAGAACGTGTTTCAGCTGCAGTAGGGGAGATCACAGACTTCAAGGAGGAGGTGACCAGGCAAATGGCAGAAAGGTCAGACCTGCTGATGTCCTGGGAACTGCCCCAGCCAGGGCTGGACGGCGCTCGGGACTCTTTCCTTCTCTCCGTCTCGCTGTGTCTCAGTCCCTCGGAGCTGCTGTAACCTAAATACCTTACACATGGCAGAAACTTACTTCTCACAATTAGATCTACAGGCTGGGAGGTCCCAGGTTCTAGGTGTCAGCAGAATCGATGTCTGGTGAGGCCTAATTCCTGTTCCTAGACGGCTTCTCTTGCTGTGTCTCTGGATCTTTTTTTTTTTTTTTTTTAAATAAAGGCACTAATCTCATTACTGGGGGTGCCACCCTCATGTCACAGTTACCCACGAAAAGGCCCAGCCCCCAACACCATCACATTCTGGTTTAGGTTTTAGCATGTACCTTTGGGAGACACAAAGTTCACACCATCCTGCACGTCGGCTTTCTCTGTCTGTCTTCCTGAAGATTGGTTTTCTACATGGTGCTGTTTCACCCCTTAACCTCTTCAGCTGCCTGAGAAAGGCTGCCCTGCTCTTCTGACTAAATACAAATTCCAGAGTAATGATCAGGACCACAGCCACGCTGGAGGCTGCCTGTGTTGACTTCCCATGCACGATACCTTGTGGGTACTGCAGACGCCTCCAGAATCCAAGCACAGCCCCGTGTCTCTGCTGTTACAGATGTCCCTGTGACAGCTCACCTTCCTGGCCCCTCCCCCTCTCCTTCTCACTCCTTAACGTGCTTCTTAGTCCCCAGTGCTCCCCAAATCTCCTTTATCTGCCCAGGGGAAGAGTGCAAATGGCTTTCCGGCCCACAGGCTCGCTGACTGATCTCCTTTAGAATGAAAGTAAAAGTCGAGTCTCTCAGTCGTGTCCGGACTCTTTGCGACCCCATAGACTACAGCCTACCAGGCTCCTCCATCCACGGGATTTTCCAGGCAAGACTGTTGGAGTGGGTTGTCACTTTCTTTCTCCAAGGGATCTTCCCAACCCAGGGATTGAACCCAGGTCTCCTGCACTGCAGGCAGATTCTTTATTGTCTGAGACACCAGGGAAAGGACAAGTAGGAGCCATGTACCGGGGGTGAGTGAGCCCACTTCAGACATGAGCAACACAAGGGCAGCCGCCCGGTAGAGGACAGCAAGCTCCCTGTCCAGTCCCAGGAGGACAGCCAGGCCCATCAGGAAGGGGGCACTGGCCCCGTCTCTCCCCATCACTGCCCTTCCTCCAGCCCCTTTTCCGGCCTGCCCCACTGGGATCCCTTACCTGCAGCTTGTTCCTCTGCGTTCCTCCCTTAACTCTTAGGGCTGCCCACCCTGTGCCCCCTCCCCACCCCACCTCCTCTGTCTGCTCTTGTCTCAGCCTCCCCTGCAGCCTCCCCCACCCAACACCCTGCCCAGGCGCCCCGCAGCCTCCACCCTGTCTCCCACTCATCTCACCCCCAACCCCAGACAGCCAGGCCCATCAGGAAGGGGGCACTGGCCCCGTCTCTCCCCATCACTGCCCTTCCTCCAGCCCCTTTTCCGGCCTGCCCCACTGGGATCCCTTACCTGCAGCTTGTTCCTCTGCGTTCCTCCCTTAACTCTTAGGGCTGCCCACCCTGTGCCCCCTCTCCACCCCCCCTCCTCTGTCTGCTCTTGTCTCAGCCTCCCCTGCAGCCTCCCCCACCCAACACCCTGCCCAGGCGCCCCGCAGCCTCCACCCTGTCTCCCACTCATCTCACCCCCAACCCCACAAGCACAGCACCTCAGTGTCAGCCCCCACCTCCCTGCCCCTCAGCTTCCCCAGGGGGCCTCCCCAGCCCAGCTCCCAGTCCCAGCCGCCCCCTCTCCTGCTCCTCCTCCCAGGGTCCCAGCCCCTCCCCTTCCACCTCCTCCCCACTCTGCTCAGCCCCTGGGACCTGCCCCCCAGCCCCTCCCTGCCTGCCCTGCCAAGGCCCCTCTGCCTCCACTGGGCAGACAGCTCCTCCTGCCAGCAGGCTGCTCCCACCTTTCCTGTTGGCCTCCCTTGTCTGCGAGTTTCCTTTTCAGATCCATGAATTCAAGGAAAGCAAGTGGATTTAAAAAAGGAAGTCACAGTGCAAAGAGTACGGGTGCTGCAGAAATAGGGTGCTGCTCATGGTGCCTGGGTGGGGAGTAACGAGGGAGAAGAATGGGCACAGACTCAGATGGCAAGCATCCAGGGGATGCACACAGTGACGATACCGCGTCGTGTCATTTCTGTGCTGGCACACCTCCCCTCTGTGAATCAGGTAACCACACGTGAAATGACTGACGCACCCTGCTTCCATCCCCCACGGCCTTCATGGTACATGAGCCAGGACTCAGCGTCCCCTCAGAGCCTGGCCCCAAGCCCCCTCACGGAACTTGCTTCCCTCTGTCTCCCAGACACTCACTCCCTTGGAATCTGACATGTCCCCAGCATCTCCGTAGTCATCAAAACCCAGCACCCAGCCAGGGTCCTGAGACATCACAAGGACTCTGTGGGGTCTAGAGATCCAGGGATCTTTTCCTCTCCTTCGTGAAAGTCAGTGAGAGGTGGGAGGAGGCAGGAGAACTTGCTTCCCTCTGTCTCCCAGACACTCACTCCCTTGGAATCTGACATGTCCCCAGCATCTCCGTAGTCATCAAAACCCAGCACCCAGCCAGGGTCCTGAGACATCACAAGGACTCTGTGGGGTCTAGAGATCCAGGGATCTTTTCCTCTCCTTCGTGAAAGTCAGTGAGAGGTGGGAGGAGGCAGGGATGGAGGGTGGTCTTGGGCTGGTGATATCCACCCATTCACATCTTCCTTCAGCAAGTGCATCTAGAACCCTGACTACATGCTGTGCACGGGTCCAAGCACAGAGGAAGAGATGGTGAACACACTGACAAGTTCTTCAAAGTGCTGAGGCTTACAGTCCTGTGGGGAAGACACTCAGTGGATAAACGAGTATTAACACCATGAAGATAGCAAGACAGAGTGAGGTAGTGGGTAGAGAAGGCCTGTCTGAAGAGGTGAAGTCTGGGCAGAAGTGAGAAAACAAGTCATATGGATATCTGGAGTGAGTGAACCCCAGACACGGAGATTGGCAGGTGCAAAGGACTTGTGGTGGCAATATGCTTGGTATGTTCAATGCATGGCAGGGAGGTTTGTGGCTGGAGCAGAGAGACAGAAAAGAAGAGTGGAAAACAGATGATCAGATAAGCAGATGGGGGTCACAGTGTATGGGGTCTTGTGGGCTCTGGTGAGGACTGGGCTTTGGTTGAGCTAAGAAGCTAGAAGAGGATTTGAAGTGGAGGGGTGATGTGGTCGACTTGCCCTAAAAAATGATCACGCTGCATGGAAAGTGGTTGGGGCCACTGGTTGGGCCTTAAGCTATAGTCTCCACATGGACAGACAGCAATGTTTGCAGCCTTATCTTTAACACATAACCCACTGGCATGGTAACATCTATATCTACAGAGGACCACCTTCCACAGTGTGGAGGAGCGCCTCCTCTACCCTGAGCCCCCACCCCTCCAGCCTGTTCCCACTGCCAAAGCAATCTCTGCCCCAACAAGAAACAAGCTAGACCAAATGGAGGATATTTTATTGCTTTAATACATCTGGTGTATAAATAGAAAATACTAATTATGATTTCCAATACAGCAATGGTTGCAGTAAATGTTTTGTTTATACATTTAAGATGCTCAAGAGTAAACATTTTCTCCTATGGGCAATTAAGCACCATCATTTAGTGCATCTAGAACCCTGACTACATGCCGTGCACGGGTCCAAGCACAGAGGAAGAGACGGTGAACACACTGACAAGTTCTTCAAAGTGCTGAGGCTTACAGTCCTGTGGGGAAGACACTCAGTGGATAAACAACGAGTATAACACCACGAAGATGGCAAGACAGGATGAGGTGGTGGGTAGGGAAGGCTTCTCTAAGGAGGTGATGTTTCAGCAGAAGTGAGGAAACAAGCCACAAGCTCGATATCTGTCTCGAGCAAACTCAGACACAGGAACTTGCAGGTGCAAAGGCCCTGTGGTGGGAACTGGGTTGGTACGTTCAAGGCACAGCAAGGAGGTCATGTGGCTGAAGCAGAGAGGGAGAGAAAAGAGAGCATGGGGGACAGATGTTCGTGTAGGCAGGGGCTGCCTTGCATGTGGTCTTGTGGGCTCTGGTGAGGACTTGGGCTTTGGCTGAGGTAAGAAGCTAGAGAAGGTTTTAAGTGGAGGAGTGATGTGGTTGACCTGCACTGTAAAAGGGCCATTCTGGCTGCAGTGTTGAGTAGTCAGGGGACCAAAAGTAGGAGCAAGGGAGCGGCGGGGAGTGCTGGCAAGGGATGAAGGAGGCAGGTCGATAGATATGCTTTGGGGGAAGAGGTATTGGTGGTGGGCTGGGGGGAGGTCACAGCACCAACTGTCAAAATGGGGAATCCCTCTGTGAAAACGTAACTCAGCACAGAAGAGTCATGTCTTCAGCTATTCAGGTGTCTTAAGCCACAAACACACACACATATACACACACAGATAGACACACATACACACACACACATATATACTCACACATACACACAGCAGTAACAGCAGAGTCTCTTGTTAGGAAGCCTAAAGATACATTGATAATATAAAATCTCCACTCAGGACATTTACTCAAATTGAAGCAAAAACAAAGACTAATATTTAGATGGCAACAATCTGCTCTTGAGGCAAATGATTCAATCAGCTCAATCTTCAGAGCAACAGTTGACGCCAGAATCAATCCTGACAGGTAGCGCAGCATGTTGAATTTAGTTTCAATGCCTCTAGCACCTGCCATAAGCCGTCCTCCAGTCTCTAGTATCCTCCCTACCCTCTTGTCAATCAAAAAAGACCTTCAGAGAAGGAAGAGGCAAAAACTCTGTCTACAGTGTAAATGACCGATAAGACAAAGTATTGCTCATACTGGGAACATTTGCACTTTGGAAGTGATAAACGCCTTAAGCCACAGGAACAAAGTCTGGTGTTTGTCTGCCTTTGTGATTATATTCTATCAACAGCCACCTGTCTCACAAAAGTTGTCCTAATCTTTCATTCACCATAGTTGGAAGATATTTGACATGACTGTTTAAGCACAAGAGCAGTTTGTCAAAGGGATATTTTTTTTCCAAAAGGATATTTTTAATATATTACTTTAAAACCCATTAAGCTTCTAACCATTTCAAAATTCTCAAGTTAAAAACTTAATGTGCATCTTCATTGCATCCTTGGATCTCATCCCATCCTCATCCCCTATTCTTTCCTTCAGTCCATTTATGATCCATTGTATCTGATTTGCCAGGTCAAAATGGCCCTTGAGTCAAGCATTCTACTTTACGTCAAGTTGGTTGACTTGCAAGTATGAGGCTGTTCTGGCTCACTGCATAGTGATGACTGATGAGATCTTGTGCCTGCCAATAGGATGCTCCCTGCCCTTGACCACCTGTCTACCGGTAGCTGTTTCTTGAGGCTTGGGTACTTGCTATGTCAACTGATGAGCTGTTTTTACCTTGGAGAGTGTCTACAAATAGGTTTAAAGAGTCTGTGAACCCCTGAAATCATATATTTGGTGAGTACACAAATACAAAGGGAAGCAAAGCAATCCAATGGCCACCAAATGTGAGAAATTAGGAGACAGATGGGCCCGTGGGATGGACAGCTGGTGTTTGTCAAGTGGAGTAAAACCAGTTTGTTCTCATCCAGACACTCCACCAAGGACAAAGCTAGTGGCAGAAGCTGAGCTCTGTTGAAGTAAAGAGTTAAGGTGCCCAGTCTTGAGGTCAAGGAAGACTTCCCTGTCTGCACATGTGCAGGAAGGCTCCTTGGGGGTCAAAAAAGGGGTGTCAAGCGTAATAAGTGCAGACATACCCTCACAGGCCTCAACAGTGGGATCCATCTTAGCCAAAAGTTGAACATGCATCTTGGAGAGGGTCTTAGGAACAGTCAAGAGTGAAAAAAGAAATAAGATAACTGGCTGAAGGTAAATGAAGCCCCAGAAGAGCTGTCCTATATAAGTGATTTAAATCACCTCTTTATTACCCACCTCCGTATTAGAGAGGGATACCCAGACCCTTTCTCTCAGGGTATGTATTTCTGCTTTGCTTCTGTCTAAATAAACAAGCTGCTTCTCTGTGTGCTCTCCCACATGTTATGCTGGATCTCTAATAGTAAACTTTCTATCTGTTTTTACAGTTTTGCCTCTTTGAAACATTCTTGCTTTCAGTGGTGGTAAGGGTCATGGGAACTTTGCTTCTAGATTCTAGCCGCTGCTAGTCTAGTAGCTAGGATTCCTGAGTTTCACCCAGGCTACCCAGATTCATACTGTTCATGGAGTTCTCAAAGCAAGAACACCGAAGTGGTTTGCCATTCCCATCATCCAGGATGAGATGGTTGGATGACATCACCGACTTGATGGACATGAGTCTGAGCAAGCTCTGGGAGTTGGTGAAGGACAGACAGGGAAGCCTGGTGTGCTGCAGTCCAGGGGGTTGCAAACAGTCGGGCACGACTGAGTGACTGAACTAACTGACTGACCCAGATTCAATTCCTGGGCAGGGAACTAAGATCTCTCTTTAGGACCGTTCACCGCTGTCTCTCTGAGATCAAAATCACCAGTTTAGATGGGTACTCAGATATTTCAGGTACAAAACAAAAACAGTCAGCTTCTGAGTATGCCACCTAATATCTGCCCTCACTAGATACACCGTGTTCAGGCCCCATCCTTCTGTTACACTTTTTTCGTCGCTATGGGCAACCGGATCGTGTAGCCCAAATATTAAGTGAATTTCTTAACACAAATGATGCACTTTGGAGGTACCCTTTGAAAACTAAACAGAGAAGGACTAAGCTGGATTAATTCTGGGCAGCGTAAGCACGTGTTCCGTGAAGCCATTCCTGCCTTCTAGAAGGTGACCCTTCTATTCTCGCTCCACTTTGCACCAGGATTCCAAGAACCAGGTCTAAAAGGAGAATGTGGATTCTGGCTTCCATGTCTCAGGCGACTTTGGGCTTGCGAGAAGACCCAGAAAGAGCCATGGGAAGTGCAGGAAGTGGGAACTGCTCCTGCTTACCTGCCCAGCTAAGATGTCCTACTACGGTTAAGACCGAAATCGCTCAGCAGCCACACGTTTCAAATTGAGCTAACTCCCCGCTACCTTAAAGGTCAGGACAGCCGCGGTGCTGGCAGAGGCCCCCTCCCCCTGGCAGTCTACCCCACAGCTCTTGAGTCATCAAGTCTGGATGACTAGGCTGACAAAAACAAGGTTTCAGGGTCTGAGTCGAATTGGTGGGAAGCGGGGCGGTAGGGCAGAGTGGTGGAGCAGGAAAGCACTGCCCTTGTGTTGCTGGAAGGCGGACCCCTTCCAGGGCCTGAAACTGGGCTCTTGTCTAACACTCGGAAATGAATTGTCCAAGGAGACACATGTGCTGACAAAGCAAGAGATCTTATTGGGAAAGGGCACCCGGGTGGAGAGCAGCAGGTTAAGGGAACCCAGGAGAACTGCTGGCCGCGTGGCTCGCAGTCTCAGGCTTTATGGTGATGGGATTAGTTTCCGGGTGGTCTCTGGCCACTCATTCTAATTCACACTCTTTCCTGGTGGCGCAGGCATCGCTCAGCCAAGACGATGCTAGTGAGAGATTCTGAGAAATGGACGGACGCACGGTGTCTCCTTTAAACCTTTCCCCAACTCTTCCGGCTGGTGGTAGCTTATGAGTTCTGTATTCCTTATCAGGATCTCCTGTCATAAAGCAACTCATGCAAATGGTTACTATGGTGCCTGGACAGGGTGGGTGGTTTCAATCAGTGCGCTTCCCCTGACACCTGGAGTCCAAGGATCTGGGCGCCGGCCCCTGCCCTGTGAACTTGGGTGGGCCAGCCACGTTGATCTCTTTGCAATTAGGTAACACAAGGCATGGTGCATGAACTTCCCAGGACGTGAAGGTGCTCGGTGAGATGGACTGTGCAGGACCTCACTGAGGCAGAATTCTTGGCCCTAGACCAGGCTATGATCCTCCTGGTTCCTCACAGGAGGTCTTCATAGCTTGTCTTATGGAAACCAGGTTGGTCCCCTGATCTGTAGAGATCTGCATCCCTAACCCTTCATTTATCTACAGATGTTTCCACAGAGCTATGCTGAAGCCCAGTGAGGCACCAGCTTCCATCTAGAGGTCACTTCTGCATATCCCGGGAACACAGAAATGGTTGGCTGCCAGAGGCAGAATGCAAACTGTCTGGGTCTCTCCTAAGCTGGGAAGTGGGGATGGATCCGGGAAAGGGAAGAAGTAGCAGCGGTGGAGGGACTGGTAGGGGGGGCGGAGCTGGGGGGGGCGGTTGTCGCCACAGTTCTCTGTCTTGTCACTAGGTGGCAGCACCAACACAGGACTGCTGTCCCGATCCGGTAACCTGGGACTTCAGAAATTCCAGCTTGAGAAACTCAAGCTTGGTAAACAGCTCCAGCTTTGGAGGCAACAAGGGCAAGTTTGAGTCCCATATCTGCCCTTATCTGTGTGACCTTGAGCAAACCATTTAACTTCTTTTGAGTCTGTTTCTTTATCTGTAATGATAGTCCCTACAATAAGGTAAATGTTTGATGAGTGGCAGACACTGATGTCCCTGCCCTCGGTGAGAAGATTAAACAGCATAGTTCCCTTATTCTTTTATCACTCTTACTTTGTGCTTTTTTTCTCCCTCTTTCAAGAGCACCCCTGATGCTTATTTCAAATGAGCATGTAGATAAACATTGGGCTGGGGGAAGACAGGGCAAGATCCACTGTGACTTTCTAGAACAGGCTCAGCCTTTCCCCTTCCTTCCCTCTACCCCTTCTCTTCATTATCTTTCTTCTACCTTGGGATTTTTATATTTTACTTACAAATGTATATTAACCACTCGCTCTGGGCAACTGTAAAGCCCTGGGCTAGGTGGGACAGGTAGGGGTGGGGTGTGTAAAGGGAGCAGAGAGGACTTTTTTTTTTCTTTTTTTTTGACTACTTCTCAAAGCATGCAGGATCTTAGTTCCCTGACTGGGGATCAAACCCATGTCCCCCTGCCATGGAAGCATGGGGTCCTAGCCCCTGGATCGCCAGGGAAGTCCCGGATGGGAGCAGAATTATATACACTGAAGACAGTCCTTCAGAAGTGTTCCCAGTCCTGGAGGCACTGAACCAATCGCTACGTGGTGGGCACCCAGCGCAGCTGAACTAAGTATTAAAATATTTACATCGTTGCAAGTCAGTAATCCCTGCCCTAGTGCCGTTCCTTGCTGCAGTGCAGAGAAGGCTCCACTCCGCTCCAGCACCAGCGTCCACACTGATTGGCCAGTGCCTGGCCTGAATTTTGAATATTGCCCCTGGGCAGGTTGGTTGGACTCCACATAAAATGAACTACGGAGGATGGAGAATGCAGCCTGGAGGCTGAGCTGCCAAGTCCCATCCCAGTGACAGTTTCAAAATCAGAGCCTGGGGTTCTCACCAGAGGCAGTGATGGGGCTGAATTCAGGTCAGACACACCAGAGGCTGGTGCAGTGCTGGCTGAATGCCCATTTCTCATGGAGCACGGGGCATCCCAGAACCTTCTCAGAAAACAGTCTATTCCTACTGGCCCCTGAGAATTAAGATCCAGTACCTGCTGCCTTCCTGGGAAACCCACGTATGAGACATCATTCCTGAGTTTAGGGATCCTTAATAGAAGCTGACTTTAGCTGATTTAGGGGCTTGGATGATAAAGAATTCATCTGCAATTCAGGAGATGTGGGTTTGATTCCTGGGTGGGAAAGACTCCTTAGAGGAGGGTATGGCTATCCACTCCTATATTCTTACCTGGAGAATCCCATAGACAGAGGAGCCTGGTGGGCTATGGTCTGTAGGGTCACAAAAGATCAGGCACAACTGAAGCGACTTAGCATGCATGCACTAGCTGATTTTTAGGAGAAAATGAATTTGTTGCAAGGAGATTGTGTGGCTCATAAAATCCAAAGGAAGGCTGAAGAAAAGGCTCAGAATAAGGCAGGATTCAGGTCATGTATGGATGTGAGAGTTGGACTGTGAAGAGGGCTGAGTGCCGAAGAATTGATGCCTTTGAACTGTGGTGTTGGAGAAGACTCTTGAGAGTCCCTTGGACTGCAAGGAGATCCAACCAGTCCATTCTGAAGGAGATCAGCCCTGGGATTTCTTTGGAAGGAATGATGCTAAAGCTGAAACTCCAGTACTTTGGCCACCTCACGCAAAGAGTTGACTCATTGGAAAAGACTCTGATGCTGGGAAGGATTAGGGGCAGGAGGAGAAGGGGACGACAGAGGATGAGATGGCTGGATGGCATCACGGACTCAATGAACGTGAGTCTGAGTGAACTTCGGGAGATGGTGATGGACAGGGAGGCCTGGTGTGCTTCGATTCATGGGGTCGCAGAGTCAGACACGACTGAGTGACTGAACTGAACTGAACAGGTCAGTTCTCCAACACAGAATTCTCTAGTCAGGGTTCACAGTGGAAGTGGAGAGCTAACCACTCACTGTCTTTTGGGTCTTCCTTTGTTCTTCTCAAAAGTCATTCCCAGGACACAGTCTGATTGGCCCAGCCTGGGTCACACCATTGCACCTTGGCCAAATAAGGCAAGGCCCTGATAGCTCTACACATGGGAAAGAAGCTGTGCTTTAAAAGGAAATTAGGGTAATTTACCAAAGGAAGGAGGCATGGATTCTGGGTGGTGAAAAATGACCCTGCTAATCACCTGCAGCTCAATTCTATGTCACAGTTCAAGTCACACCCTGTCTTCAACTCCCAGGGGTTAGATCCAGGCAGAACCAGATCCCCATACTAATGGTACTTTAACCTTCCTAGAGGCCACCAGATCAAGCCAGTCTGCCTGGGTTCCTTTGTTCTTCCTACCCCCCTGGGGATAAACAATAGGCCAGCATTTGAGGGGGCCATAAGGAATTTTTACCAACTCCTTCCTTTCCTCCTTCCTTTTCACCTTCCTTTATTTATCAAACAAATAATAAGGGTCTCCTGTGCTGGGTACTAGGGACACGGAAGAAACTAGGACAGATGGTCTCTGCTTTTGCTTACGGGCTCTGAATGGCCTATGTAGACAGCCGTTTGCCTGTCCACCATTAGTCACCACTGCTGGCTTTGTCCATGATATGGGCTTGTCTTTATCATTATCTCTCGGGAGGCCCCGACGTGGCTCTCGTGTTTGAGGCTCCAGTGGAAGATGCTGCCTAAGGATGTGTCCTCTATCTTTCTGTCAGAGGACTAGTTTATAGAGAGGGTGTGTGTGTGCGTGTGTGCGTGTGTGTGTGTGTGTGTGCACCTGCGTGCCTGTGTATGTCTGTGTAGGGGATTGAGGGCATGGAGAGCCAGCTGAGCAGGGAGGCAGGTCGACTTCCGCTATATATTATCATGGACTCTGAGGAGTAAAACAGAAACTGAGGAGGGTCGACAGGGGCAAATGTCCTTTTAGAGAGTCCTGCTCAGGAGGCCAGCTTGCTTTTGCTTTGATCTTAGTCCTTGGCTCCGTCTGACGAATGACATCTAAATACAAGACTGAGAGCTAGACGGCAGTGTGCCTCCAGAGACACAGCTCACCTATGCTTCCTGTGGCCCCGTCTGGGGCTCCTGTCCCCAGTTTCTACTGACTCAAAGGAATGAGTCCCTTCTCTTGATTCCTTTTCTTTAAAGATCTGACTTGTGCTCACTCTCCATATGTTGGTTGAATGGACTTTTGTTCCTTGCATTCCATTGTCAGAATAAGAATTGTCTTGGACTCAGTTCAGTTCAGTCACTCTCTCGTGTCCAACTCCTTGTGACCCCATGGACTGCAGCACACCAGGACTCCCTGTCCATCACCAACCCCTAGAGCTTACTCAAACTCATGTCCATCTAGTCGGTGATGCCATCCAACCATCTCATCCTTTGTCATCCCCTTCTCCTTCTGCCTTCAATGTCTTGGATTATACACTCCTAAAAGGCAGGCACTGTGTGAGCTGAGGGGTAGAGGATATAAGGTGTCCAGGGTTGCATCAAAGATTTGAGTCTTCACCTTACTAGTTATCTGGAATAACTCTTACCCTCTAATCATGCCTTGTGACAGTGGGCAGTTGATAAACAATTTATATGAATAATGCTAACTTCACTCAGAGAAGACGCACCAATAGGGATGGGCAGGACCTGCTGCTGATGAGACAACCTAATTTCACTGTTCCAACAACACAGCTATGAACAGCCAATCTCCAAAGCTGATTGCTGACTGCACGTAGCAAGATGGTTCAGAAAGTTTAACGTCAGTATCTTAATATGCCTCGAGATGGGGAAACGGGATATGTTGCTTTTCACTTTTCAGACTTGGATGCGTCTCTAGAGAAAGTAGAAAGGGAAAACTTCAGAAATGCTACTGGGCTTCTAAACTTTAGTATTTATACTATATATTTGCTGGTTTTGAAATTTTAAATCTATTGATTTTATATAAATATATATATATATTCAGTTTTGGCCAGCATAGAAGTTTTACTCATCTCTCTCTTACCCTTTTATTCTTGTGTTCAATGCACATTAAAAAGCAACAACATAGAAAACAGAGCAAATATTTATTAATACATGACATGTACGGAGAAGGCAATGGCACTCCACTCCAGTACTCTTGCCTGGAAAATCCCATGGACGGAGGAGCCTGGAGGGCTGCAGTCCATGGGGTCGCAAAGGGTAAGACAGGACTTAGCGACTACACAGCAAAGTAAGCAATCCATTCAGTGGACGCTGTTAATTCCATATTCTTAAACTCGAGTGTGCGTGCTCAGTCGTGTCTGAGTGATCCCATGGACTGGCGGGCCAGGCCTGTCTGTTCCTTGGGCTTTTTCAGGCAAGAATACTGAAGTGGAGATCTTCCCAACCCAGGGGTGGAACCCCACTCGCGTTCTTTAGCAGGTAGATTCTCTACCGCTGAGCCTGTTGGGAAGCCCTGTTAAACTTTTGGTTCTCTCTATAGTGCTCTTGCCGTTTTTCTTTTTAATCAATCAGGAGACTTCTTATGCTCTCAGAGCCGGTTATCACATCTTTGAAGAATTTGCCGATAACCTCCAAGATGCTCTTTATTCTCTTTCCTTGCTATTATTTTACCATGGGTGTTTGAATATTGAGCTTGTTACACTCAACAAGTATTTATTGTATGAATGACATTAATCTAATAAAAAATGCAGCTGCAGTCCATGGGGTTGCTGAGGGTAGGACACAGCTGAGCAACTTCACTTTCACTTTTCACTTTCACGCACTGGAGAAGGAAATGGCAACCCACTCCAGTGTTCTTCCCTGGAGAATCCCAGGGACGGCAGAGCCTGGTGTGCTGCTGTC
Source organism: Madoqua kirkii (assembly GCA_006408675.1). Classification (NCBI taxonomy): domain Eukaryota; kingdom Metazoa; phylum Chordata; class Mammalia; order Artiodactyla; family Bovidae; genus Madoqua; species Madoqua kirkii. Next base: position 38,966 of record SJYC01085110.1, read on the forward strand.
TGTAGGGTCACACAGAGTTGGACATGACTGAAGTGACTTAGCAGCAACACGTACATAACAATACATCCCAACCTTGCTGGTGGCTCAGACAGTAAGGGTCTGACTGCAGTGCAGGAGACCTGGGTTCAATCCCTGGGTTGGGAAGATCCCTTGGAGAAGGCAATGGCAACCCATTCCAGTACTCTTGCCTGGAAAATCCTATGAACAGAGGAACCTGCTGGGCTACAGTCCATGGGGTCACAAAGAGTCAGACACGACTGAGCGACATCACAGCATGTACATTAATGGTCGTGATTCTTAATCAACTGTAGTTTTTAGCATATTTCTTTAGATCATTTCACTTTTTATGAAAGTATATTAATTTGTAAAAGAAGATGTAGATCATCATAAAAAAACAGAAAACCATTAAATTTATTGAAGTAAATATACACTGACTAAATAAGTTCTACTTGAGTATCATCTAAAACCATCCTGCACTCTTACATGGAACTTTGAAAAAATGGACAGAATTTTAAAAAGCTAAGGTGGCATAATAAAGTGAGGCATCTATGCCATTTAGATCAGATTCACCTCATGCTACTTAAATCAGAAATGACAGGGAATCTTATTAAAAATGAGGATTCCTGGGTCCCACTTCCAGACTTACTGAAGAGATAACAGCTAGATGAGCAAAGGCTTGACGAAAGGAAAGTTTGAGATGTGGTCAAGGATATGAACAAGGACTGTGAACAGCCTGGCCAGCTCACAGGATTTGCTTCCAAGAGACGAGAGGTGGACAAGAGTTCCAGGGCGGGTTAGTAGGCCATCCTGGACAGAACGAGGGTTCTGCAGTTAGGTGAAAGGGGAGAATGGCCTTGAGAGGCCAATCATCAGTCTCTGCCACTGTTCCTAACCTTGGTCTTTCATCAGGAATCCTCCAGAAGAAGCCAGACAAACCTCCTAAGCATCAGTGAAATCTGTCTCTGTAAATTTCTCCTCTCAAGAGGGGGCCCTTTAGCTCTGCCTGCTGGTAGATTCTTTAAACCAGAATCAACTTTGTATTCCATTTTCCTGGAAGTAGGTTAACTCAAATCACATATCAAGCAGTTGAGAAACAACATTTTCAGGAGGAAGGGACTTCTCTGGCAGTCCACTGGTTAAGACTTCGCCTTCCAAAGCAGAGAGTGAGGGTTCAATCACTGGTCGGGGGGCTAAGATCCCACAAGCCTCGCAGCCAAAAACACAAAACACAGAACAGAAGCAATATAGTGACAAATTCAATAAAGACTTTAAAAACAGTCCACATCAAATATATATATATATATATATATAAAGATTTTCAAGAGGAATATGTCTCTATTCCTTTCCAGCCCCCAAGTCCCCTGGTACGCACAATAGTAGCCAGTCATCCACAGGGTGAGGAGTCCATTACATACACACTGGCCACCAAGTGTAAAATGCACCATTGGGCATCATTCCCTCAGGCCAGGAACCCTGGGTACCTCTTAAAATGCTGATCCCCTGTGACAGAGGCAAAGATGATTCGTCTGTCCCAACTTAGTGTTGGTCTTAGTTCACGAAGCCATCATTTTCCCCCTTGGAATTCCTGGGCCACTTGGGAGCACCAGCTCCGGTGAGGCAGAAGGAGGCCAGGGCAGCACAGAGAGCTGGCCTGTCTGTCCCAGAGAAGAACGGTGCCCCCAGCCGGCTGGGGAAGCTGCAGCTGCAGCTGGGACATTGACTGGAGGTATGAATAAACACTGCTGGGAAGTTTGGGTCCAGCAGATGGCAACCCTGTGACCTCTGAGCTGACTTTACCTCCCTCTCTCTCCCCACCCACGCTTCTCAGCCCGAAGACCGAAATTCTGGCTTTCCTGTAATTTGTTTTGACACTATCTCAGGAGAGAACGCTGCAAGCGAGAGGCAAACACTGAGGACAGCAGGAGCCTCTGTCAGAGCGACAGATTCGAGGCACCCGTGTCCTGCTGCCCAGAGCGTTCACCTCGCCGGGGCGTTCCGCGGAGACCTGGCTAACCCAGGTCAGAATGACCCATTGGCAGGCCTCTGCAGGGCCACCCTCAGACCCGGGCAAAAGAGGCCCCTGCTCTGGACTCCCCCCCCATGATGGGAACTCCCCTCCTCCTGCTATACCCCTTCTCATGGGGCCCAGAGTCCTGGGGCCTGAAGGGATGTGCCTACCCAGAGCCCTCTTGTCCCTTTAGACCATGCTCCATATTCCCAGCACGCTGGAATCCCCTGTCAGCGTCCCTAGCTGTCTTCCAGCAGCAGTAACCTTCTTCCCCGGATAACTCTTCACCAGAGTAGGTCAGACCCTGGTAGGTGCCCCCCAGACCTGAGGGAGCGGCCCAGGGATGGCTTCTGTGGAGGAGGGGTGTGGGTGGACTGGTCCTGTAGGCTGGTTATGTCCACCGACATCCGCGTGAGGCCTCTGTGGAGGAGCCGGAGGAGAGACGAGAAAGGACAGGTCGAAGTCTCGGGGCTGATTCTCCCTGCGCTGCCTCGTGCTAATCCGAGGTTCTAAAGCATCGCAGGACTTTATATGCAAACCCCACCTTCCAGGTTGTGAGGAAGGGCTATTTATCAAGGCAAGAGAAAAGAGCATATTTTGTCTAACACAGTTAACATATTTTATAAGTTCGATATGAGTAAATATTGAGCCATAGGGTACGTGGCCTCTGTACTCTTGCTACAAGCCCTGCAAACGAGAAGCAAACCTCCTCCACACACACATTTTGTTTGGTGTGCAGAGGGTTTTAAAAACTGGAGGAATTCATGTAGAAATTCTGATTTGGGGCTTTTCTTGGAAAATTGGGAGCTCTGGCCACACTGGTCCTGAATTCCAGGGCAGCATGGAATGGGACCGAAGGGCAGCTGTTTGCTTTCAGCAGGTAAGCGCTCATTGTTCAGTTTGCCACCTCCCAGCCACTCCCAATTGTCCTGCGTCCAGTGAGTTTCATGTATTTACAGTGCCTCCCTGGGCCCTGAAGGGATTTATATGTGACTGGTCCACCCACCTGAGGGACTATCTCCTGTCATGGGTAGGAGGCTGAGACAGAGCCTGGATGGTGCGCCATCGGAAGTCAGGGCACTGGAAGTTGAGACTTCTCTGTAGCTGCCCCTCCAATTTCCCTGTGTGGCAATGAAGTCAGCTTTGACACTCACCCTAGCCTTCCGTGGTCTCTGTCAGGCTGATCAGAAAGGAGAAGTGGAACTTCCTAGGCTCATTAGAAAGTAGCGAATGAGAGGGGAAGAGCAGTCCTTGCCGAGACAGGAGTGGCGCACGTGAGCCCTGCATCTCTGGTTATGGCTGAGTGTCATTCGGAAGGTGCCCGGCACTGGTCATGTGCCTTCTGCGGGGGGTTTCTGGGGGGAAATCACAGAGCTAGAGCAGGGGTGGGGACAACCTTTCTGATTGGAGGGAGGCCCAAGAGAGGTCTGGTCCAGGAAGGGCTAGCTGGAAAGTTCTGCTTCCTGAGACTGAGAGAGAAAAATCAAATTCTAGTCAACGCAGGCCATATCTCAAGGGGCCATTGGCGGCTTTGTGTTGCCTGTTAACACAGGTGTGGAAAGGAGCTACCCAGAGTATCAGCTACCAGAAACCAGGCCCTGAAGGAAATGGAGGAGAGCTCCTTGCCATAGCCCCTCATTCCAGGCTACACCAAGTTCATGCACTGGAAAGGGAGTCTCATTTACCAAGTTCTGTTGGGACACTGTTGGGACACCAAAGGTTAAAATGCAGGATTCTGCAAGCAATGCTGATCCTTGGGAGAGATCTTCCGGCCTGCCTCCAACAAGCTCCGAGCTCCCTTCCCACACGCTGGGCCTCCACGGGAAATCAACTTCAGGGATGAGAGCTCCATGGTGGCAATGCGCCTTCAGAGGCTGGGACGCAGCACTTCCAGGCCTCTGCCGAATGTAGTAGTCACACTAATCCAGCACTGGCATAATCCCAGGGGGTAGGACAGACCTGAAACCTTGCCTCAAGTCAACCAGAGCCATCAGCAGGCAGGCCCAGGATATGCTGGCAAAGGGGAGCAAGATTGTTCCTCCCTTCCCCCCATGCTTGCTGCATCCCAAGATGGCCAACAGCAGGGCAGCCACAGGCAGTGGCTCTGAAGGGCCACAGGGTGGGCCTCGGAGCCTGCTAAGGGGCTGCATCCAACACCTTCCATGCCAGTCCCTGTCATTCTGGGCCCCAGCTGGTTCATCAGGGGCCATGTGTGTGTCTGTGGCGGGGTGGGGAGGGGTGGAGACAGGCCCTGCTATGGCTCTTGGGCAGGGGTGACCAGAGGGTGCTTGGCCTGGGGATTTCTGAGGACAGGTGGACATCCAAGCAGGAAAACCAGAGCACACTGGTTTCAGCTCTGCCAAAATTTGTGGGTTTGAAGCCCTAAAGATAATCCTGTTATCTGAGCCACGTAACAGGACTGATGCTGAAGCTGAAGCCCCAATACTTTGGCCAACTGATACAAAGAACCGACTCATTGGGAAAGACTCGATGCTAGGAAAGATGGAAGGCGGGAGGAGAAGGGGATGACAGAGGATGAGATGGTTGGATGGCATCACCAACTCGATGGACATAAGTTTGAGTGAGTTCTGGGAGTTGGTGATGGGCAGGGAAGCCTGGCGGGCTTCAGTGCATGAGGCCGCAAAGAGTTGGACAGGACTGAGTGACTGAACTGATCTGAGCCACTGCTGCCCTCCAACTGTGGAGCCTTGAGGAGACAGCGAAGCTGTGTGTGCGCTATCCCGGCTTCCCACGGGAGGTGGAGTCCTCAGCAGGACACTGGTGCCTGTCTCTGAACCCGGGTTGCCCTGCCAGAGAGGAAAGCCTGGCCTTCATGTGAGGTGCTCCTTGAGTTACTAGTGCTCCCGGCGTGGGGCCAGCATGCAGCAGCCCCCAGGGCTGGCCATCTAGACTGGGCTGAGTCAGCGCAGTCCTGTGAGAGGTGAGTACCAGCTTGAAGGACCATCTCACTCCACTGCACCAGCCCTTCTCTCCTGCAGAGAATGCCCCTAGAACCGTCTAGAGCTGACAATCTAGAAAGCATCATGCGATGAGGCATGGAAAGTGGGAGGTCACATAGAGGCCATCTAGGGAGGGAAATGATGGAGATGCCTAGAGGAAGAATTGAAGATGCTTTGAGAAAATCCAGCTTCCCAAGCAGATGAACAAACCGTGGGCAAGAGCCGTATGAGCAGAGTCTCCAGACCTTTAAGGGCTCCTGAGCCCAAGGACCAAAACAATGACCCCAACCCCACAGAACTTTAGATTTCAAGCCCTTGCCAGATTGGTGTCTTTTAAGACATTTATTTAGAAAAATAACCCTGCCCTACCCTCCGCCCTCTGGGTCACCGGACTTGGGCATCATGCTTGACCTAGCTCTGGGTCAGGCCTCCCACCCAGTTGAAGGTCTAGGCCCCCGGCCTCCGGCGGCCACGCTGAGGGCGGCTGCACACACTTGCAGCTGCCCTGCATTCCTGTGTCCCCGGGTTCTTGATCCTGGGGTCTGGCCTCAGCCTCTGGCTCTCTGAGTGGCCAGAGGGCGCTGACGAGGAGGGCTGCTTGACTACAGTCTGTGCGCTGCTCCTGAGGCCCCGGGAGCAGCTGGAGACGGACGCTCTGCTCTCTGCTCGCCCTTGCTCTGGGGAGCTCAGGGCTGGAAGCGCGGGGAGCTGACATGAGGCTGGTGGAAGGCATGGGCGCTGTACACCACCTCGGGGGGTGAGGGCGCACCGGGGGCCAACACAGAGCACAGGGGCTCGTGGCTGCTCAGCAACGACGTGAAGTACTTCATCTCTTCCGTGAGCTGCTTGATCTCCTTCCGCAGCGCCGCGTTCTGCTTCTCCAAGTCTTCACTCTCCTGTGAGCGGAAAGGATGGACAATGCAGGTTACTATCAGGGCGCAGGGGAAGATTGTGGGGCGTGGAGGAGACAGTGGGAGTTCCGCATTAGATTTCCACTAGCGTGGCCAGGCAGGGCATCGGTGACTTTGTCTGCACATGCGAGCGTGTGCACGCGTGCGTGTGTATTTGTACGTGTCATGTGTGTGGATGGGTGCGGTCCTGCGTGCTGCGCTTAGTCCTGTGCTGTGCTCAGTCACGCCCGACTCTTGGCGACCCATGGACTGCAGCCCGTCAGGCTCCTCTGTCCATGGAGATTCTCCAGGCGAGAATACTGGAGTGGGTTACCATGCCCTGCTCCAGGGGATCTTCCCAACCCAGGGATCGGACCCAGGTCTCCCGCGTTGCAGGCAGATTCTTTACCTTCTGAGCCACCACGGAAGCCCGTGATCTGCATAAATACATGTATATTTGTACAGGTATATGCATAGCTGTTTAGATCAAACCATATGAAATTGCTGATATTTATTTTGACCTCGGGAAATGGCAGTTGCATTCGGTCCCATCTAACAGAGATATGTGTGTGTGTGTGAAGACATGTGTGAATTGCATGAGTGTACTCCTTTGCGTGCAGGTATACGCATAGGTCTCCATAAGTGTATTTGAGAGCTGAGAGTGGCAAGTGCATGTCCAGGCCAGTGCATGACCAGCCAGAGCTGGGAAAATGGAATGAGTTTGTGAGACTGACTTATACTCATTTCACTCTTTCCTGCTTGGTTACCCTGGTGTGTTCGCCTAACGTTCCCAGCATTTGCATTTAGTCTTATGAATGGAGTCCTTGGTTAACTGTCTACGTCACCCAGATTCTAGAACATTTGGGGTCTTCTAAATGATACATGGTCAAACTCCAGCACAGTTCTCTCTCCCAGCAGCTTGTTCTGTGGAACTCTGGGTGTGGCCAAGCACCTGTGCTTTCTCTTTTTCCAGAAACGCCTTTACCCCTTGCTTCAGGGAACCATCAGATACATGCTAATCAGAAAACCTCAGGACACCCCTGGTGGTCCAGTGGTCAAGAATCCACCTTCCGATACAAGGGATGTGAATTCAGTCCCTGGTTGGAAAACTAAGATGCTGCAGAAAACCCCTAAGTCTGCATGCCGCAGCTAGGGAAGCCGGTGTGCTGCAACCAGAGAGAAGCGCACACGCGCCAAAACAGACTCAGCGCAGCCAAAGACATTGTAAAAAGAAAGACTCAGGGTGAAGAGCTCTGACTACGAGAACATCATTAATTAATCAACAATTACACCCTGGTAATTAGCATTTACTGGAAAACAATCCCACCTTCAGAAAACCAGGGGAATTGCATTTCCAATGTGATTTTAATGTTAACATTCCTTGACTCAGACCGTCTTTGCTAATCATTGGTACCCACAGAGGAAGAAAAAATGGCACTGGAGATGCAAATAAATTACACTTCTGTTAAAAAAGTGACCTAATATTTGGATTCCAGGTCTTATTTTTCTTGTTCTGTTTCACTTAGGTTAATGTTTTCCAAGCTTGCCGTGACATTAGAACTAATCTGAGGGCCTGATAAAAATATAATTCCAGGCACTTCCTGAAATCTAGAGGTTTGAACTCATTGAGTTTGGAATTTGGGATTTGAATTCTGGGAATCAGAATTTTTAACAAATGCCCCAGATTATTCTAATCATCCGACAAGTTTGAAAACAATAGATAGTAATGTTAAATGTGATAATAAATGTGTTCTAACTATCCAAGCACTTATTAAGTGCCTGGCATGGAATATGAACTCAAGTGCTTGTTGATGACATCGACTGATGGATCAGAAGTTAACTCAGAATTGCAGTAGGCAGTGAGCATATGTGTGATAACTTGACATTTAAAATTTGCTTTAGAAAATCAGCTTCAGGTTAATGAGAGTTAGTTACACTGCCGACTGCCCTAACCCCTGCAAATGGGAGTTCTTTTGAAGTGGTAAGGAGAACGCGGCCTTATCCATCAAGGCGGCTTCCGGCAGTTTGTACAGAACAGACACCAGCGTGCTCAACCTCAGCCTGGCATTTCCTGTGTGTGGCCCGGGGCTCGAACATGTGTCCAGGTCGATATAAAGGAAAACTCCATCTCTAAAACAGGATGGGGAGTTGGGATACCAAGACCCACGATGGTACAGACAGGGGCACTGGCTGCTGCTTCTGCAAGGTGTGACCAGCTCATTCATCTCACCATTTGATTATTTCAGGGCACATCCCAGAGAGAGGGCATCCCCTCTCTTTACCAAAAGGTAAGATAAAGCAACAAATGAGACTGGGGGGCGTTGGCAAGACGGGAACTGGGGGCCGGGAGTACTGGCCCTTTCCTCTAGCCCTTTTCCTCGCCCCCTCTGAGAGTTTCCACTGGTGACAACATTTACTGTAAATTCTGTGCTTCGAAGAGCCTGGGCAAACCCCGAGGCAGAAGGGAGGGGCGGGTAGGCGGGCCGCAGGGACCAACCGCTCTGACCTTCTCTCCGCCCGGAGGCCAGCCGGCTTTCAGGAAGTGACAGCGGGCTCTTCCTCCCTAAGCCAGCCCTGCTGAGCTCCAGCTTTGTCCTCTCCTTCTTCTGCCCCTGGGAGATCCCGGAGCTCTAGGGGAGCGTTCAAAACCACCATGGCCTCTAACTAGAAAAAAACCAGCTGTGACAAGAAACTTGTCTTTACCTTGGGAAGCAAGACTGCTTCCTGCCAGGGCCCCAGAGAAACCTACACTGCCAGCCCAGGAGCCCTGCAGCCAGCCAGACGCTTCGCAGAGGAAGAGCCTGACTTCCCTCGCAGAAGCGAGCAGCTGATCTAGGGCTCTCATCCCAAGCTGCCCCTACCCGGCCCACACCCACTCTGACCCTCCCTAGGGCCCAGCATGCCCTGCAAAGGGTTCACACAGGGACAGCTGGCTCAGGGACACCTGGGAGCACCTCTCCACCCAGAAGTACCATGATCACAGCCCCCCTGACTTCCCCCTGAATTCCCAATAGGGCCTGGAAACCGAGAACTCAGCAAGGGAAAAGGAAAGTAACATTTAGAAAGTAAATTTTAGCTTCTAATACATGTGTCTTCTCCTAAGGTTGGGGGGGCAGGGCTGCCCTTGGGCTTCCACATAACCTGCTTTTTACTTTTGGGGATTCATTTAGATCCTTTAGGCTCCTTGCAATAACCCTCTGAGGTGGCTATATAAGCCTAGCCCTTTTCATTATTTCCATTTTACAGATGAGGCCAACTGAGACCCTGGGAGAAACCTATTGTGCAAACCCCCTACTCCCATCCCTAAAGGAGTACAGGCTGGTGGCAGCAGCTGCTGAAACAAAGAGCTATAGATTCATCTAGAGACACTTATTTTCTAACTATCCCTTCCCCCACCCCCGACCCCCCCAAACCGATAAATTCGTTCTCTGTGAATCTGTTTCTGTTTGTACATAAGTTCATTCGTATCATCGATGTGTACACACTGCTATATTTAAAATGGATAACCAACAAGACCCTACCATATAGCACAAGGAACTCTGCTCAGTGTTATGAGGCAGCCTGGATAGGAGGGGAGTTTGGGGGAGAATGGATACATGTATATGTATGGCTGAGTCCCTTTGCTGTCCACCTGAAACTATCAACTAAACATTATTTATCAGCTCTAGTCCAATACAAACTAAAAAGTAAAAATAAATAAATAAAAGACACAGCTTCTCGGAGGTCCAGAAAGTATGAGTGGGTGACTGATCCAAAGGCCCAGAACCAGGTAGATACAGAGCAGGGCTGGGCTCTCGGCTTCTCCAGCTTCAGTCCTGTGCTCCTTTTAGCCCACCCACTGCTTCTCTTGAGAGATTTGATGACTCAGGGTCTCTGGAGTCACTAGATCACTAGCTTTCTAAGAGAAAACTGGGTCTTGGTTTGGTGATCCTTCAAGACAACACAAGAATCCTGGGTTGGTCATACTCTTCCAATGAGTTACTCTTGGTCATACTCTTTCAACAGAGCTAATCATCACCTCCTGCCCTGAGCTGGGATGGAGTCTAATGTGCAGCTACTCTGTGAGAGGGTTGACTTGGAGCCAGACCATCCCCAGACCACAGCATGGTCTGGAATACATGGCAACGGGACTGGGGAGCTGAGGGGGCTCCATCAGGTAACAGTGGACAGGGGTCTTGGTCCTGGCTCTGGCTGGGTGACCCTCAGTGACATCCTTTTCCTCTCTGAGCTCCAGTTGCCTCACTTTAAACCAGGAAGATTGGACCAACACACCGATTCTCATCCTTGGTCACACACTAGGATCAGTGGGATCCCTGGAAAGTTTTACTGATGCCTGATTCTGATTTAATCAGGCTGGGGTGCACCTGGGCATTGAGTTGTTAAGGGCTCCCCAGGGAAGTCTAATGTGTAGTGAATGTTGAAAACCACAGTACTGAAAGTCTAAGCCCTCTCTAACTCTCAAATATTTCAGATTTTAAATGGACTACCTGTGTGTATTAGCCAACTAGAGCCTCTAACTATTTGGAAAGGGTAGTTGTGTGTTGGAAGCAGAGGTATGTAGACTCAATGTATATGAGATAGATAGTAGAAACCAAAAATTTAAACGATAATCCAGTTTGAATTAATAATGACTAACATTTCTTGGGCGATACCATGTGCCAAGTACTTTACAGTTACCATTACATTTAATCTTTGCAAGAACCCTATGTGGTAAATAATATTACTAGCCACACTGCAGAGAAGAGGAAAATCTAAGGTAGAGAGAAGTTAAGTAACTTGTTCAAGGTCACATAGCTCGTCAGTTGTAGCGCCAGTACTTGAACTGAGACTGTTTGCCTTCAGAGCCTGTGCCCACCATCTTCTCTTGCCTCTGAAGTCTGTTTAAATCTTATGATAGCTGGTAATTATCTCTTGTGAGGCCTCAGCCTGGTTGACTTTCCTGTTTCATCTTCCCTCTCTTCCCGCCTCATGCAAATTGAGATGCTAATGTTCACAACTCACCCTCACCTGTGAGGTTATTTGGTGCCGCCCTTACCATGAACCACAAGCAGTTTGGGGGTGGCTAAGGAGGAGGCTTCTTGGGGGTGTGGGAACATTCTGGGAAATTCCCTAGTGGAGGGGCCAAGCAGGGGGTCACTGTAGAGCACTTGAATGATGGGGAATCCCCAGGCAGGTCCCTTCCCCAGAGGGAAGCCAGTTGGGACCAAGGCTAAGGACAAGCTCTAACCCAAGGCTCTAGCGGGGACTCTCCAGGCCTCCTTTGCAGGGCTTGGAGCGTCTTCCTGGCAGGTCTGGTTTAGTGTCTTGACCTTCTCCTTGAGTTTTCTAATCACACTTTCCAAAAGGGTGAAAATAGTCCCTGTGTTTTTCTCCTCAACAGAACCTGCAGTTATTGGTAGGGTGACCTTTCAGCTCCCACCCACACTTCAGTACGAGAGTGGTGTGTGAAGCTCACACCCAGCTCTTGGTTCAATTCCCAGCAGTCTGCAACCAACCCCCCCTCCCCCTGCCCGCCCTCCCAGGCAGAACGAGGCTGGAGCCCACCATTCCCGGAGAAGCCTGTGAATGGAAAGGTAGGGCAGGTCCCAAGCCATAGTGGGATCTATGCTATGTCCCCCACCAATCCTGGGAAATAGCCCCACTCCTGTTCCTCACCTGAGGAGGAGAGAAGAATCACTAAACCACAGGTCTTTGCACTGAATTCTAGAGAAATCTACACTTCTGAGCCTTAAAGCTGAAGCTCCAGGACTGTCAGCACCTGGTCATCCGCTGACACTTAACTGCATCAGCCACGCCCCTCAGGGCCCTGCCTGCGGTCCTCTCTTCTGTTCCTTGGCTTTCAGGACCACGACTGCATTGACCCCATATATGAGAAACACCCTAAGATAGCTCACTCAACGTCTATCCCAAACTCCTTCCCTGCTTTCCTCTAGAGAGGCTAGGAACAGAATTCCTCAATTACCCAGCTTCCCCTGCAGCTCGATAGGACCATGTGACAGATTCTGACCAATGAGACATAAGCAGAAATACAGGGAGGGAGAGGATGAAGCTTCGCTTCCCCAGGGATAAAAGGGAAAGCCTCACCAGACAAAGGCTACCCTCTCCGGACACAGATTGATGCCTGGAGATTCAGGAGCCATCTTGCAGCCTTGAGGATGAAAACCCCCTATCCTGAGAATGACTGCCCAAGAGAGAGAAGGAGCTTGGTTCTTTGATGACATTCTTGTACTATCCCTGGTCTGTCTACTTCTGAACTTCTTATTTGAGAAAAATCTAAAATACAAACAGTGACTTGTTGATGCCTCTGTTGGATAGTTTTTCTATAAGTCCTGACTGATACCTCAAGTTAGAAAGGATATCGTCCAGTTTTGAAAAACAAACTAATAATTTCCATCAACATCAAGGTCTGAACTGTTTTCTCTGGTTTTGTGTTAAGCTCCAGGTCTCTGGAACAGAGTGTCTGTGTGTCTACTCACAAAATTGCCCCAGATTCACTCCACACATTCTACCACATGCATCGGACAGGCTTCTAAATGTCACAACTCCCCAGTTCTCAGCCCTAGCTGCACACTGCAGTTTCCTGGAGAGCTTTTTTTTTTTTTTTTTAAATCTTGATTCCTAGATTTTACCACTGAGCGGTTCCAATTTAATTGTTCCAGACTGGGTTCAGGCATCAAGATTAAAAAAGTACTTGGCAGGTGAGCTTAATGAACAACCAGCTTGAGAAGTATGTTCATAGTAGATTCTTTTTGAAAATAATAAAACAGTATAAACATATACAGTTTGATTTTGTTAAATTTATGATATCATATTTATATATTTACTTATATTTTGTTTTAGTAAATGTATTTATTGTGTAACATAGTATAAATAATATAAATATAAAGAACTTTAAAGAAGGAAGAGGATATTTCTAAGTCAAAATTTCTTCTAAAAGTAAATGGCTATTTAAGGCAAAGAGTCTTATAGTTGGTGAAAATTTCAAGTGGCCCAGAATAGTTCACTCTTATAGAAAGGCAAGAGGTAGAGGACTTATTGGAATCTCATTAATGATAATTTCATCAAATTATTTGTCCTATGGATTGTTAAGCTCGGTGAGGATAGGAGCCATCCTTGTCTGCACTGTTTCATCCTCAGTGAAGAACAAAACACGGTCTGGAGTGAAAGAGAGTGTTTTATCCTGGGACTGTGCCTGGCACACAGTGAAGAGATCAGTAAAATCATGTTTCTTGATTGCCAACTTGGAGTCTGTAATAATTTAACAAAATCTGAGACCTGCATTTGAAGAGTCGGCTAAATTTGTGATATCCATGAAATTTCCCAGGGAGTGTTTTAACCAAGCATTTAAGTACGTTTATTGCTTCTACTTTTAACTCTAGAAGAGTTAGTTACAAAAGAGTGTTTGGTGGTGGTTCAGTCGCTGAGTTATTTCTGACTCTTGTAACCCATGGACTGTAGCCCGCCAGGCTCCTCTGTCCATTGGATTTCCCAGGCAAGAACGCTGGAGTGGATTGCCATATCCTTCTCCAGGGAATCTTCCCGACCCAGGGATTGAACTCTGGTATCCTGCATTGCAGGTGGATTCTTTATCAACTGAACCATCAGGGAAGCCCACAAATGAGTGTGAGAGATTCTTTTTTTTTTTTTTTAAGGCCTGCTTAGCAACATTTTGTTCCCCAGACTGAAGCAGCAGAGTGGAGGCAGCTGAATTACAGCACTGTCAGAACCCTGCATGCAATTTCCCTGGCCTCAACTTAAACTGTCCCAACCAAACGAAGCAAAGGAGACCTGCCCAACTGTAGTGAAAAACCCAGCCAGGAAAACAGTGTTCTTAAAGTTTGTATAAACGGGAAAGAAGGGCATACATTTTCACATATGATAATACTTCTGATATCTTCATGTCATTGATTTATAGGAAAATACTGGCCTCTCTGCCTTAAACAAATAAAATCTTCTCTCCAATGCAAATCTGGCAAATGCCCTATTGCTTTCTTTTGACATTTGCTCTCGCTCTCGCATTATTTCGCAAATAGCCCAGCGAGGTGTAATTGCTTTACATGTCATAGGTCAGAATTTAGATTCAGATATCTGCCCTCTCCCTGTCCCCACTGGATTTGAATTCATTTTACTGAGGCCCCCACCCCCACCCCATCTGGTTCCTGCTCCCTGGGGCACAATGGCCTTTTTCCCCCCAAGTTCCTCTTCTTGAGCTCACAGTCCTGTGCCCCACAAGGCATCTTTTTGGCCCCTGACAGGCCCCGCAGAGTTTGGCCTGAAGGCTCTGCAGATAGCACTCTCTCCTGGGATCTTCCCAGGCTCCTTCCCACGACTCTTATTTGATTTCAGGTGTCAGGCCCTCAGAAGGACCTGCCTTGACACCATTCCCAGCCCTGTCCTTAAGTCACTGTTAACACTGCACCATTTGGTTTCCTTTGAAGCCCTCCCCCACTTTGTGTGATTAGTGAAATAGTAAATAACAATTGGTCAGTTGATTTTCCAGTGTGACTTCTGATTGAATGTAAGGTCCCTGAAATCAGTCTGTCTGTCCCTGCTGAACTCTCAGCACCCAGGAAAAAAAATGCCCATAGGAGGCAGTTCATGTATCTCGTACAGCAGAAAGAATCATTTCTGTCGACATGAGCTCCAGTACTCGGAATATGGCCTTTGCTTTTGTCATTTTCTGGACTACTGCACCCTCTTAGCAATAAGCATATTTTTCTGTCAGCTGAGTAACTGGAAAATATTTTAGTAACAGGATCATCTCGTGCAGGAAATTGCCTTCTAGCACCAGGATCTAGCCCCCTCTAGTTGGCTCTGAACTTAATCTTTACTCGTGAATTTCCTAAGAGCCTTGGGTCATCCTCCTTGGTTCCCCTCAATCTAGTGTGACCAGATGTTTACTGGGACACTCCCAGTTCATAGTATGGTCCTCGTGTAATTTTTCACTAGTACCTCTTTTCACTCTCAAAAATGTCCCTGTTTGGAAGATAAATTATGAGATCTCTTACCAGAGCCTTTCTCCTAAATTCTGACTCAGGGATGCCCTCGCTGTTCTCATCCTCAGTGTCCACCAGAATTCACTCAGGGTCTATGTGACCATTTTCTTATGTTTAAGTATACCCACCCATGATTCTAGTCCTCTAAACACAACCCTTTTCATTTGTACATGTTGCCATCTTGTCCTTTTTAACAAATAATAGCAACCAAAATGTCCAGCATTAGAAAGCAAACAGTAAGGCAAACAGTGGATCACCTGTTGATACAACCGTTACAATAATGGTTATGGTGATTTTTGTAAATGTGACAAAATTATGACAGAAAAGAAAATACAAATTTGTATATATACTTAGAGTATACTTACAAAATCACTATATAATTATTATTTTAATGGCTACATGAACAAATGGATGATCCACAGTTTACCTTATGTGGCTTTCTAATGCTGGACATTTTGGTTGCTGTTATAAATAATGGTGTAGTGAATATCTTGCAGTCCTTGGTTAGTATTTTTATAAAAGGTTGTGTAAGATATACAGTGTCATCGGCCATGAATGCATATATTAATTATTACAACAACCTTGTTGGGATTTAGATGTTATAATTTTAGGTGATTTTTTTTTTTTTTTGGCCTTTCTGCGTGGCACTGGGAATCTTAGTTCCCCAATCAGGGGTCAAACCCATGGCCCCTGCAGTGAAAGTTCAGAGTTTTAATGACTGGACTACCAAGGAAGTCCCAAGTGTTGTAATTTTAAATAATTTATTTTGCTAACAAACTTTTGGAAAGTTTCTTAATTTCATTTTAATGTTACAAGTTATTGATTACTAAGAAGAAATAAATTTCTATAAATGTATTCCCTAGTATAGCATTCTCAACCAAGGACAGTTTTGACCCCCTAGGGAACATTTGGGAAGATTTAGAAATATTTCTGATTTTCATAACCAGAGGTTTGAGGTGGTGCTACTGGCATCTAGTGGGTAGATTTTAGATTTTACAAAGCTGGAGACCAACCCCCTCCCACACACACAACAAAGAATTGTCCAACTCAAAATGTCAATATTGCCGAGGCTGGGAAACCCATGGTGTGTATTGTTTTCACAATCAGAATAGAAAATTGGGTTATATTCATTTCAGTAGGAAAAAATGTTACGTAAGCTTTCTGTTCATAGCCTTTGCCCACTTACCTATTGGCATCTTGAGGTTTTTCTTAAAAAGGCTGTTCTTTCTATACTGTAAGTATTAAATCTGAGTTTATTTAATTTGACAAAAATATTCCCCTAGTATGTCACTGTCCTTTTGATTTCGGATTACACCTTTAAGATCTTTTTTAAAATAAAGGAACTTTGACTTCCCTTGTGGTCGAGTGACTAAGACTCCGAGCTCCCAGTGCAGGAGACCAGTGTCCAGTCCCTGGTCAGGGAACTAGATCCCTAAGACCCAGCACAGCCAAATAAATACATAAAGGAACTTTTAAATTTAGCCCCTTTCAACCTGGGACTCTCTGCCTTTCTGGTCTCTTACTATGTGCTTGGGCTCTGTTGCTGCACAGTGTCTGGACTCCACCTGTCCTGGTTCATGGCCTACTTCTTAACTCACCCTTTGCAAAATGATGTGTGAGAGCAACACCATCTGCAGAGCAAAGTCCTGCTCAGCAAAGTGGCGCAAAAACAAAAGCAGATGGTGGGAAGGCAAGAGGCTTCGTTTCTTGGGTGTCCTTGAGGAAGACAGCGGCGTCCTCACCAGTACACATACAGCAGGGTGACCTGGAGCATCTCTGAGTTTCTTTTTAATTCTGTGATTCCATCAAGAAGGGGGCATGACCACAGTTATGGTTAGTCCCTCTACGAACTCCCGTATGGACCCATGGCAGGGTCCCCTACAGGGACTCCGCAGTCTGGAGGGGACTTTGTCCTGTGGAACCAATCTATGGAATCCCCCTAGGACTCGGGGAGCCTGACTGAGTCCTACAGAGGAAACTGAGAGTACCCCAGAGCAGCTTGGGGTTTGGTGAGACTCCTTCATCCTTTCCAAGAGAAAGTAGTCTGGTAGCCACTGAAAACAGCTTCATGAAGACTTCAGCTGAGTGGGTGCCACCAGTGTCTGACCTGGACATGTAATCACATTCAGACGGAACTTCCTTATCCTGCCGAATACGCCTGCTGACTGTAGCCACACTGACCCCTCATTAGTGGGACAAGCAGTTGCAGGGGGATAGGGGGGTATGTGTGAATTCCTCTGTGTGTTTTTCCTTCCCAAATGAGAATCGTCAAATTTTTATTCTGATTTTTAAAACGGTACACATTTATTATAATGAAAAGAATTACAGAAAAGTACCAGGAGTAAGGTGGCTTATTCAAATCTCAACCACATAGAAGTAGCCACAGTTAGTATTTTGAAGACTATTCTTCCAGACATCTCTTATGCATGCAAACATGCCCCCAAACCACAAATTTTACATCAAGAGGATTATACTCTGCATATTCTTTGTCATTTGCTTTGTCATTCAATGCCATGTCATTAGCATCTTTCTGTGTTGATAAATACGGATCCACTTACTCATTTTTAGTGATAGCATAGAATTCTAGTGTATGAATGTGTCATAATATACTTATCTCCATAGCTGGGCATATGTCCAATTTTAGAGTATTGATAGAGTGTATGCTGCTGCTACTGCTAAGTTGCTTCAGTCGTGTCCAACTGTGTGCAACCCCAAGACGGCAGCCCACCAGGCTTCCCCGTCCCTGGGATTCTCCAGGCAAGAACACTGCAGTGGGTTGCCACTTCCTTCTCCAATGCATGAGAGTGAAAAGTGAAAGTGAAGTTGCTCAGTCCTTCCTCCGTCCATGGGATCTTCCAGGCAAGAGTACTGGAGTGGGGTGCCATTGCCTTCTCCGGATAAAGTGTATACTGTTCACAAAAAATGAATTGGCCATCTTTGTGTATCATTTTTTCTTCAAACTCCTGTAGTTGGAATTGCTCCACCAAAGAGCAGGATGCTAATATTTATTGCTACACAACTTTCTTTAAAAATGGTCTCAATGGCTTTGATCTAGTGTTTACTTTCTCAGCTAGGCCTAATGGAGAAAAAGTGTCAACTTTGGAGGATGCTACTTAAAGAACAAAAGAAAAAAATTCAGGAAGGCATTCAAGAAGGATGAGTCTTCAGGAGAGTCCAAAGGATGAGGCTGTGTTGCCTAGTGGTTAGGAAGATGGGTTCTGAAGTCAGACAGACCTAGTTACAAAATGTGTGACCTTGGACAAGTTACTTAATCTAATACAAGAATGACAAAATAAGGTTTTTGTGCAGATTAAATGAGATAACTGCAGGTAGAGCACATAATGCACAGTGCCTGGTATACAGTTGCGTGTTCAATTAATACGTTTTTAATAAAAAGAAGTTCAGGGCAGTAGAGGCACAAAAGAAATGTCCTTTCCATGGATGGTTCGCTGATTTTACACTGAACTTCTGTAGGCTGGAACTAGCAAGAACATTCATTTTTTCTGTGGTTTTATTTTGCTTTTTAAATTTTATTTTATTTTTTTTTTACCTATGACTTCTCTATATCAATAAAACTTATGGTATAATCTCCTAGAGGGAGGAAAAAAAAACTGATAGAATGAAAAAGAACCACAAACAGTCTTCTTGCCCAGGCCTTACCTGAAGACCAAGAACAGCACTTTCCTTCTAAGGAGGCCTGAGAAGTGAGCATCTTTGCTGAACTTTGCTTCTTCCATTACTTAATTTTCCTGCAGTTATAAAAACTTTCTCACAGCATCAGCTGAATTTCAGACATAATTTACCCTCCTGATATTTGCTATATATGACATTAAAGATCTACCCTGAACCTTTAAATCTTTCTCTCTTTTTTTTAAATTAGTATGAGATCTTTCACACTAGAGGCGGCCCCAGGCAAGCACTCATCCCTCCTCCAATCTAAGTATCTGAAGTTCCAGCTTCCAGATCTGACGCTGTAACTCCGCTTTGCTTCCAGTTCCATCCTCAAGGCCAGATCTGACTTGTCAACATCATAGCTCTGGGCTAATATTACTGCCTCTCCATCGCCTCCTCCACTTTCGGCCTTTTCATGAGCACAGCTTCTCAATCCATCTCAGTTCTCTTTCCCACTGACCTGGGACCCAGACTCAAAATCCTTCCTGCTACAAGGCACCAGAGTATCCTACAATTACCAAGATAACCACACAAATGAAACTGATTCGCCATCCCTTACAGTGGCTTGTTTAGTGCCGGAGACCTTAAGATTACTCATTAGAAATCCCAACTGACTGCTGCCCCAAAGGACTGAGATATTTCTGCGCGATGTTCAAGGGATAAAACATTACAGTGGAAGACTATTCAATGTTTGAGATCAAATTAGAAAAGAAATCATTCTAATGCACATGTATTAATGATCTATATTGGGAATTTAATATCTACATTACATAAATAAAAGCACATAATAAAAACATCCAAACTATATTAAAAAGTACAATAATGCAAAGTATCTCTCTTCTGCCTTAGACCGATTGTCCACTTTCACAAGTATGTATCATTAGCAACTTTGAGGGAAAACCTACTTGAAAATTTTTAAGCTTATATGCATATGCACATATATGTTTTTATTTTTGTTAAAGATATGCATGGAAGAAAACTATACTCCAGACTCATACTTTTTCACTTAAGAGTATAGAAGCTTGATAATCTTTTCAGAGTAGCACATTCAGATTTAACTTGTTATCTTAATACCTTCGTGGTATTCCACTGAATAAACCAACTCTAGTTTATTGAATGAGTCTCTTACTGATGACCATTTAGCTTGTTTCCTGTCTTTGCTAAGACAAGCAATGCAGAGAGGATTATATCTACATGTACACAATTGTGTAATTTGTGAATTTGTTTGTAAACAGATTCCTAGATGTAAAATTGCCAAGTTACTGTGTATGCGCACTAGTAACTTTGGACATGGTCAAATTGCTCCCTAATGGAGTTGCACCAACTTATACTTCCCGTAGGAGATGGTGGTACCTGCTTCCCCATCATCTTGGCAACATAGTCTTTTAGCAACATTCTCTGTCTTTGTCAGTCTGGCAGAGAATGTAACTGTTGCTTTAACTGTCATTTTCCTAACTGAGGTCTAACAGCTTTTCTGTATTTGTTTGCCATTTATTTTTCTCTTCCTATAAATTGCCTATTCTTATTATTATTCATTTTTTCTTCTGTTTGTAGATCATTTTCTTATTCATAAGAGCTCTCGTATATTAAGCAAATATGCCCTTTTTTGGTCATATATGTTGCAGGTATTTTTCCCAGTCTTCACTTGCTTTTGATTTTACATATTAGGTACTTTGAACTGTATAGACATTTTCACTTATGTATAAAATACAGTTTTTATCGATAAATGTGTATCAATCTTTCCCTTTATGGCTTCAGGGTTTTTCATTTTATCTGGAAGACTTCATTCCAAGATAAATGTTTTTAAAGTTAATTTTTTAAATGTCTTTAATTTTTTCTGTATTTAATCTATATGCATTGTAAAAGAAGTGAAGACTCTAGCTTTTTTTTTTTTCGGATGACCAACCAGTTTTCCCAACACAATTTATTGAGTACTTCATTTTTCTCTTATTTCAAATGCCATCTCAGACATTTTGCATTTTTACTTGTGTCTTAGGAACTAACACAAATTTGAGTCTATTTGTTTTTGAGTCTATTTGTATTTGGGTCTCAAATTTGAGTTTGCTTAGAGGTCTACTTCTATGTTCTACTCTGTCCAATATTCTATCTTTTCCATATTGTTTTGATTTCTATATTTATAATTCACTTTAATATCTTATTCAGCAAATTGTCTCCAATTACCCTCTTTTTTTAGAATTTTCCTAGAAATTCTCACATGGTTATTTTTCACAAGGTATTTAGAATATCTAATTTAATTTCCTCCAATACCCAGAAAGTCCCATTTTACTGAGATCACATTGAATTAGATAACTTTCTAAATTAATTTAAGGAAAATTGCTATCTTTATATAAGACATATTTTTTAAATTATTTGAAATTTTAAAAATCACCTTAATTTTGAAGCTTAAAACAATTAAACCCTGTATTTTTTGTTTGTTAAATTTATTCCTTCTTTCCATTTGCTGTTCTTGGTATTATAAACAGAATCGTTCTTCCTATTAAATTTTTTAATCTAGGTTGCATAAGAAAAGTTATTACTTTTTGTGTTAACTTTGAAAGCTGACTGGGTTCTTATTATTTTTAATAGTTTTTAGCTGATTATCTTGGATTCACTTATTAGTGACTAATACCTTTTGAAAGTGAATGGCTCAAAATATGACTTTCTCCTTTTTAATCAATACCTTTACTATGCCTAACGGACTCTATACTTGACTGCGGGAGAAAATGAACTGAGTGTGCTGAGTGTTGTGTGAGACACCAATCAAGTGAGAATTAAAACAGAATGTGGGGGAATTCCTTGGTGGTCCAGGGGTTAGAACTCTGAGTTTCCACTGCAGGAGGCACAGGTTCAATCCCTGGTCAAGGAACTAGAATCCCACACGCCAAGAAGTGCAGCAAAACAGACAGAATGTGGACACTGTTGATATTACGATTATGAAAAGGAGCTCCTCCTGATTTGGTTAATGCGAGTGGTAGTCAAGGCCAGAAATGTTACCACATTGGCATGAGGTTAAACCGCTTGTTGAAAGCACCAGCTTCCCTACTCTGCTATTTTAAAAGCAATCTATACAGAGTGTTGGTGCAAACCACTTATACAATAGATACTGAAAATGCTCAATAATAGGTATTCCTCTCTCTCATTGGAGAAACAGAATAATTTTTTTGCTATTTTATGAGAAATAATAGTGACAAAGTTGAAACCGAGAAATCAGTTGTTACCCCAGCATCTAAGAGGCTAGCATACTAATACAAAGGTGGTCCTTATTTAGGACCACAGTGCTTTCTAAACCCTGGTCTTTTACATCTTGTTAGGTGAGTCCGATGTCTGTGTCTTCGGGCCAGAGAATGGTTCCAGAGCCTCAACATGTGGAGACAAGCATGGAAAGGAATCAAGGGCAAACCAAGCCCCCAACCCTAAGAATGCTGGTGGTAACTAGAAGGCTTTCTCCCTGAATCACAAACACAGTTAAGAGGATAATGGATACAGAAGATGGGTGATTATTGTCTGAGAGGAAATGAACATTTCAGATCACAATCAAGCTCTCTGTTTGATGGTGGCGGATTTGTATGTTGCCGCCAAATTTCAGATCACAGCCAAACCCTCTGCTTGATGGCGGCAGATTTATATGTTGCTACCAAAGGCTTCTACCCAAAGTCGAGAAACATAAGTCACATTGGTTGCAACACACAGGCTTGCTGTATAAACTCTGAGGTGTTCTACCCACTGGTCAAAAAGTGAGGCGAGTGCCATGGTGCTCGGAAGAAAGGAGCGCGGAGGAGTCTGTGTCCAGGTATGGCAACGATGAGAACATTCTAGAGACTGAGGCCAGGGGTTTGACTGTGGACATAGTGACTACATGACTTGGGTCTCCGTGGACCCCCAAACCCCAGAGCATTATCTTGGTATAGTCTTGACTAGTATAATCAGATGGGCTACATCTTCTGACTCAAACTCTTTTCTTGCAAAGAGAGGCAGCAGAGTCAGTGTTGAAAACCTTGCCATAGCAAGGAAGCATGCACATCACCCTCACCGATATGTCCCCAGCAAATTGAAGAAAGACCAGGGAGGTGAGTTCCCAGGGAGACAGTGGCACAGCTCAAGTTAGGGAAGACTCCTCTGCTCTTACTGGGAGGCAGGGGGCTCTCCATCACTAGGCGTGATAGGCATACTTTGGGGATCATGTCCAGAGAGTGTTGTAGAGATTCTTGAGCATCAAAAGTGTGTCTGAACTTTCCAGCCTTTAAGAAATCTTTCAGCTCTGAGATCCTGTGATTTATATATAAATATAAATTCAGATGCATAAAACCTTAGTTGTAGTCATCTTATTTCTTATGATAACTATCTTTAATATTACTCTTATTATACTTAAAATCTTTGAATAGTTATGTTATGCCTACAAGGACTGAGCCTGAGCTGTTCATATGCACTCTCTCTATGAGGTACTCATTGTCCCATTTTCCTGATAAGGGAACTACAACTAAGGGAGGTAAAGAACATCTCTACAGTCTAAGGTGGGTCATACAGACAGTGAATGGCAGAACTGGAACTCACACCACGTCCTTATGAAGGAGGCACTGCTGAGCAATACATAATTTCCTTTTTTAAAAATATTTCAAACTTAACCTATAATAAGAAAAGTTATTACTTTTTGTGTTAACTTTGAAAGCTGACTGGGTTCTTATTATTTTTAATATTTTTAGCTGATTATCTTGGATTCACTTATTAGTGACTAATACCTTTTGAAAGTGAATGGCTCAAAATATGACTTTCTCCTTTTTAATCAATACCTTTACTATGCCTAACGGACTCTATACTTGACTGCGGGAGAAAATGAACTGAGTGTGCTGAGTGTTGTGTGAGACACCAATCAAGTGAGAATTAAAACAGAATGTGGGGGAATTCCTTGGTGGTCCAGGGGTTAGAACTCTGAGTTTCCACTGCAGGAGGCACAGGTTCAATCCCTGGTCAAGGAACTAGAATCCCACACGCCAAGAAGTGCAGCAAAACAGACAGAATGTGGACACTGTTGATATTACGATTATGAAAAGGAGCTCCTCCTGATTTGGTTAATGCGAGTGGTAGTCAAGGCCAGAAATGTTACCACATTGGCATGAGGTTAAACCGCTTGTTGAAAGCACCAGCTTCCCTACTCTGCTATTTTAAAAGCAATCTATACAGAGTGTTGGTGCAAACCACTTATACAATAGATACTGAAAATGCTCAATAATAGGTATTCCTCTCTCTCATTGGAGAAACAGAATAATTTTTTTGCTATTTTATGAGAAATAATAGTGACAAAGTTGAAACCGAGAAATCAGTTGTTACCCCAGCATCTAAGAGGCTAGCATACTAATACAAAGGTGGTCCTTATTTAGGACCACAGTGCTTTCTAAACCCTGGTCTTTTACATCTTGTTAGGTGAGTCCGATGTCTGTGTCTTCGGGCCAGAGAATGGTTCCAGAGCCTCAACATGTGGAGACAAGCATGGAAAGGAATCAAGGGCAAACCAAGCCCCCAACCCTAAGAATGCTGGTGGTAACTAGAAGGCTTTCTCCCTGAATCACAAACACAGTTAAGAGGATAATGGACACAGAAGATGGGTGATTATTGTCTGAGAGGAAATGAACATTTCAGATCACAATCAAGCTCTCTGTTTGATGGTGGCGGATTTGTATGTTGCCGCCAAATTTCAGATCACAGCCAAACCCTCTGCTTATGGCGGCAGATTTATATGTTGCTACCAAAGGCTTCTACCCAAAGTCGAGAAACATAAGTCACATTGGTTGCAACACACAGGCTTGCTGTATAAACTCTGAGGTGTTCTACCCACTGGTCAAAAAGTGAGGCGAGTGCCATGGTGCTCGGAAGAAAGGAGCGCGGAGGAGTCTGTGTCCAGGTATGGCAACGATGAGAACATTCTAGAGACTGAGGCCAGGGGTTTGACTGTGGACATAGTGACTACATGACTTGGGTCTCCGTGGACCCCCAAACCCCAGAGCATTATCTTGGTATAGTCTTGACTAGTATAATCAGATGGGCTACATCTTCTGACTCAAACTCTTTTCTTGCAAAGAGAGGCAGCAGAGTCAGTGTTGAAAACCTTGCCATAGCAAGGAAGCATGCACATCACCCTCACCGATATGTCCCCAGCAAATTGAAGAAAGACCAGGGAGGTGAGTTCCCAGGGAGACAGTGGCACAGCTCAAGTTAGGGAAGACTCCTCTGCTCTTACTGGGAGGCAGGGGGCTCTCCATCACTAGGCGTGATAGGCATACTTTGGGGATCATGTCCAGAGAGTGTTGTAGAGATTCTTGAGCATCAAAAGTGTGTCTGAACTTTCCAGCCTTTAAGAAATCTTTCAGCTCTGAGATCCTGTGATTTATATATAAATATAAATTCAGATGCATAAAACCTTAGTTGTAGTCATCTTATTTCTTATGATAACTATCTTTAATATTACTCTTATTATACTTAAAATCTTTGAATAGTTATGTTATGCCTACAAGGACTGAGCCTGAGCTGTTCATATGCACTCTCTCTATGAGGTACTCATTGTCCCATTTTCCTGATAAGGGAACTACAACTAAGGGAGGTAAAGAACATCTCTACAGTCTAAGGTGGGTCATACAGACAGTGAATGGCAGAACTGGAACTCACACCACGTCCTTATGAAGGAGGCACTGCTGAGCAATACATAATTTCCTTTTTTAAAAATATTTCAAACTTAACCTATAGCAATTTCCAGTTTCAGAACATTGTCTACTTATACCAAAAGATAGACTTTATCCTTAGTAATTTTATTTATTTGTTCATTTGCTTGTTCTAAAGAATACTGAATAACAATCAGATGCTGATGGAGGCAAAGTGAGCAATCATAGACTTTTCAAGCCTAAAAGAGTAAACTGAAGTGTCGTGAGCCCCCAAGCCATGGTGAAATCATGGAGAACTTATCAGCAGCAGAGCCACCAGCTTAACATTTACACTACTGATCACAATTACCAAAGAGAACAGACTTAGTGTTCACTCATTCTTTCTTTCAACACATATTTATGAGTATAAAACTAAATAAGTAGGCACTGGAAGACATGTTGAATACATTTCAAATAAAACACGAGCAACCAATCAGAGATCTTCACACTATCTGCTCTCTGCTTCCTTACAAAGTTAAAAACAGTATCTTTTTACCTAAAACTGCATCTTACTTTTCCTTGATGGGATTAACATAGTTATTCTTTAACTGACCAGTTACCAGGCTAATCTTTCAAGTAAACATAAGTATATTCATTTTTTATGCCAATTCCCCTTTTTATCGTCGGAATGGATTCCTGGGATGCTAGGGGTCTGGGAATGGTTCGAGGTGGGGGGCAGCTTGGGGAAGGATGAGAAAGGACAGTGTTACTAGCGAAAGGGCTGAAGGGATAGAAGAGAAAGGAGCTGGTGGAATACGGGTTGATTGAAAAGGAACAAATTAAAGGGCAGGGTGAAGAGAGTAAGGTGGTAAGGTGAGGGAGATGAGGAGAAGACTTTTCTGTAACAAGCACACAGCCATGATTTGTAAACACTGACCAGGATCTTGCGCTGCTGAAGGAAATGCAGTTCTGATTGCCCAAGGCCTCTGCTCAAGCCAGGGGTCAGGGCTTCCCTAGAAAGTGCAAGACTGGAGGCAACTCAATCAGGATGATGACTGTGCCAGATACGTGCACTTGCAACTGTATCATTCACAGACCATCTTGGGATATCATCAAAACAGAAATTTTGAATCAAACTTTAATAATGTTCAGAAAAGAAGTTGTAGGGCACAGCACCCTGTGGACTTCATTGTCCCAAATGCAGGGCCGGGAGTGGCTGCCCCGCTGGCCTCCCAGGGGATGAGACTATATATATGTGTTCCTAGCACTGTGAGATGACAGACTCCCCCAAAGCACATAACACCTTCTGAATTGCTCCCAAAGGCAGTCATGACTTCTGCTGCCTGGGTCCACGTGGGATGGAGCTCTCTGAGGTTGTCCCATCCCTGAGCAGGTGGATCTGCCTTCCACCAGCCTCTGGGCTGCCCACCCTCAGCTCCTTTCCTCCACATGCCATCCTGGGGCTCATTTCTCTTTCAGCCTCCTGGCCCATTTCCTGCGACAGAATCCTCTCCACGCACCCACTCCACCTGCATCCCTCACCCCTCCACTGACACCCTCCACATACACGTCTCCACACAGGCAGACTCAAGGCTCAGTCCCGGTGTCCACACGTTGGTGGGGAGCAAAGCCTACAGTCCAAGAGGATGAAGAGAGGTCTGAACACTCACCAGGTGGAGGGTGTCGGCTTTCTGTGTCTGCCTCTGCCGGCTCTTCTGGGCGGCAATGCGATTTTTCTCCCTTCTCTGAACCTTTCTCACATCATCAGATGAGTCCTGAGGAGCAGAGATGATGAGAATTAGGGGAATCTACTCCTCTCTTCTGAGCTGAAGCTGCCTTTCATGCTGTTTGGTATCATGCCATCACCCTTCCATTTCTTCATCGTTATTTGCCTGTCCATACCCTGGTGACCAAAAGGCTGGACCCAAAAGGGAACTTTTCCCCACACTCTGTGAAACTCTCTTGTATCTCTGTAGCTTTGGCCAGAAGATACAGGAAGACTGCAAAAGAGCTTGAGGCCTCAGGAGGGCTGTATCTGGAAAAAGATGGTTAAGGCGATGAAGTATGTTTCATCACCTCTCCTGTTCAGGGCTGCTCCACCCTTACCCTGTAACTTCTGGCCTAGAACCTTCTTGTTTTTTGTTTTTTTTTTCTAAAATGTTGTTGAGCACTCACTATATGCTTGCTTCTGTGCAAGTGTTTTTCCCTGAGGTGCTCTTGTTGAACCCCCTGATTTGATGAAGTTGATGTGAATATTTGCATCTTACATGGGGGAATGAAGGCTCAAAGAGCTTGCCCAGGAGCTCACAGTACTCTGGCAAGTTGCGTCCCCCAGTGCTGACTCTGATGCCTCTCCAAGCCACTCCCTCACCCAGTACCAACTACTTCTTCCCTGGTGTGACCCCTTGGGGCTTCTGTTGCCTACACCCTTGCCCCGACCCAGTCTGAGGTCCCCATCCCAGATCTCCCTCTTTGTCCCCTGCATTCCTTTCCTTATGCTCAGTGACTCTGATATCCCCCAGGGTGCCCTGAGCACAAGGCCTAGTACAAAGTGGAGACCAGGAACAGTTTTAACGACGGAGATGACCTGGCCCTGGCAGGTAGGAGACGGGTGCTCAGGAGGACCCAGGGACCTTCGGTGTCATCTGAGTGCCTCCCACAGATGGGCGTGTGCTCTACTTGGGCAGAGAGGTTAGCTCTGGCTTTGCCCAGATGCTACAGGGTAAGTGTAGAAGTTTGACCGAAACCCTCCTGCACCCCAGCTGGGTGCAGTCTCACATACCTGCAGACTGGAGGGACACAGTTCCCAGGACGAGAGTCTGCCCTCCCAAGCATATGTCTCACCAACGGGCCCAGTACTTCCAGGCCACTGCAGTCAGAGGGCAGTGGGTTGGACAGGAAGGAAATGCTCTTCCCCTCAGGGGGCTGGGGAGCCGGGTTACTGTGAAAGCCGTGAGTAATTTCCTTCCTAAGAAGAGCGAAGACGTCCAGGCGGTCTGAACAGCTCGATCCGCCTCAACAGGCGGCTGCAGTGTGTGCCCTCTAGAGGCCTCCACTAGGACTCCTTCCTACCTGCCTCTCTTCTGTTGGGTATTGATGACAGAAGCTGTGGTATATGTTTGTATACTTTTATCCAGGCTTCAGCGTTTTCAAGGCCCTCTCAGCACCCGTACGAAGGAAAGAGGGCAATTTTAAACCCCGAGTTGGAGAAGACATTGTCCTCCACCGTTGTACTGGATGAGCAGGGAGAGGGCTTCCTGTGGAGAGGGCTGTCAAGGAATGTGATGAGGAGAAAGCCCCGGGAAATGGGAAGCAGCCAGTTTGCTCGTGGTGTGTTTTTTTTCTTTTAGCAACCCTCAAGCTGAAAATTTTTGAGTTGGAAGTTATGATCTTAGACACCCAGAATCTCCACCCTCACCTCTCTAGTTTCCCCAGAGCTGAGCTACAAGGGAATAATTTCAAGTGCCCAGAACCATCTCCTGATTCATTTCCTTCCTCCTCCAGCCCCCCTCACCCCATCCTGTGCCAGCAACAGATTCTGTGCTAGGAGGTAAGATAGATCCTTCCGAGCTGCCCTGGGGTCCTCTTCCTTCTAACTTGCCTCCCCTCACCCCATCCCTTTCCTCTCCTCTTCTGCCGGCTGTCTCCTGGGCAACCATCTAGCTTTCAGGGCGTGCGTGCCCTCAGCCCGCATCAACGCTCCTCCTCACTCACTCTGCTACCGCCTTGGCGAGAGGTAGACTCTCTCTTCTGAGAGACCAGAGTTCTTTGGTGCCCATTCCCCTCTCGGCTTCCTAGAAAGCTTCCTGGGATGGGACCCCAGGTGAGGTGAAGGCGATGGGTACCATCAGAGAACGGGGAGAGCATCCTCTGGCAGGAGGGCTGGAAGGATGAGGGTCCCCGCCCGAGATGCACGGCTTCCCTGCAGCCCTTGAGTCCAACAGGATGCTCCGGCCATCTCCCGGCCCCTCAGCATCCCTGGGCAGAGGCCCAGGAAGCCTGGCCCTCTTCTTGCTGCCCCGGAGAATCAGGAGGGAGGAGGAGAGAAAGTCAGGACCCTACCTGTTTGCCGGGGGGTGGAGAGCGGCTGAAGCTGGAGTCGCTGCTGTCGGAGCTGTGAGGCATGGCCGCAGTCTTCCGGGCTCTCCTTGCAGCCCCAGGCGCCTCGGGGCTCCCCTGTCAGCAGCGGCCTCCCTTCCTGACTGCTCCCCCCGGGCCAGCAGCCCACCCCCCTCCGCAGGGCCCTCCTCTGCCCGCCTTGCCGCCGCCCCTGACCCCTGCGTCCTCCTCGCTCCGGGGTGCAGAGGCTTTGCTCCCCGCAGGGACATGTCGCTTGCCTTGGGGCTCGCGCCCTCTCTCTCTCTCTTGTGGTTTCTGGTAACTCGCGCTGGAAGTCACATGGGCGGAAACTTAAGTTAGAAGTTAAATTGAGAGAAAATACATATCTGGGAAAAGACCCACCGAATTATGTGAAAGAAAGAAAAGAAAAAAAAAAAAAGATACACAAAACCCCAGAGGCCTTCCGACAGTTGAAAGGCAGAACCGCTCACTTCAATTGATGAAGATAAAAACAGAAAAACAGCCCAGGGAGGGAAAAACCCCAGCCAGAATTAGCAAGTCCATCTTCTGTCAACTCGGGGGAAAGAAGAGGACAGCAAGGAAAGAGTTTCCATTGTCACCCGACTTGATTTTTAAACTAAAATGAAAGCAATAGGCTGGGATTTCTCTCTGGTTTTTCACCAAAGGGCTGCCTGTCCTGTCTTGCGGGGGGTCCTTCTCTGTCTCTCCTGCCTTGGGGTGGGCTGGGGTGAAGGGACCCAAGGGCTCAGACCTTTCCAGACAGACAGAAGGGGTGGTGGTAGGTCTGAAAGCCACAGGGGCTAGCCTCGAATCGATGTTCTAAGCATTTATTTATCGCCTATGCCTCTTGGCAGGTGCTCTCTCTAGAGGAAAGATGCTTCCTGTGTTGAAGGTCTTTCAGGGGATCCGGGTCAGCCTGGAATCTTAATGATTCATGAAGGTCCCAAGGTCAGAGCCCAGAGTGTAGGAACAGTTGAACACACACAGACACAGAAATGAGCACTGTACTTGGAGCTGAAATAACCAGGATTTGAAATCTCCGTCTATCCCTTAGTATGTCTGTGGCCTGGGATAGCTCACTCATTTTCTGTAAATGAAGGGTGATAAAATCTTCTCTGCCTACCTCTCGGGCTGTTTCAAGAAGCAAATAAAAGTGGATTACAAAGCCCCAGCAGGCTGTAAACTATCCCATGAAGACAATCGTTAGCTGCAGTGCCACTTGGCCCGTTACATGTATATTTGATAAGTTCTCAGTAAGCAATCCCCCACACACCTAGGCATTCGGGCTTTCAAAAAACGTCTTGTCTTATTCCCCATTTGGCTCCAAGCTGAATATTTGCCTTGCTTAGTCCTCACTGAAAGGAAGTATGGCCCCTGAGGGATGTCTTGTCCACTGGCTGAATTTCTGCCCTAAGACGATACTGTCCTAGAGGTAAATTGAGCAAAACAAAATCCCTTCCCCCGTGGAAGTTGTATTTGAGTGGGCGAAGCAGGCAGTAAACAAAGGAGTTAATACTGAACACAGCAGAAGGTGACAAGGGGCATGGAAGAAAATAAAGCGGGCAAGGGGTGGGGAATTCTGGGGGTCAGTGGGTTGCTGTTTCTGCAGGGTGGTTGGAAAAGGACTTCCCGAAAGGGAGACAAGTGAGCAGAGCCCTGAAGGGAAGGAGGGAGTAAATGGTGTGGGTGTCTAGGGGAAGAACATTCCAGCAGGGACCTGAGGTGGGAGAGGAACAGCAGGGAGGCCAGGGGAGCTGGAGTGAAAAGCTGCCAGTGGCAGGAGGTGAAGTCAGCGAGGTACCAGGCATTTACGTTTGCCTCGGAGGCCACTGTAAGGATTTTGACTTTTGTTTTGAAAGAGATGGGGAGTTCCCAGAGGACCTGCCCTCCCGCTTGGACGCTGTGATTCTCTACCTCAGCCACTGTCTGTTCCCAGCACTCATCTAACTCAGTAATTATTTACTCTGTTTTCTCCGGGTGTTCCCTGTTCAGAAGGTGAGCGCTATTTGTGAGTTTCATTCAGCAAGTGTTTACTGAGCACCTACGTTGCCCCCAGTTCTAAGTAAGGATATAGTTAGTATTTTGACTGTTTCTCTGAATGAGATGATGAATCCGTTTGTTTTGCTGCATGACAGACCACAAAAAAAAAAAGAGAGAGAGAAAGAAATCTCAGTGGCTTAAAACAACAGCCATTTAGTCAGCTTTCGAGTGAGAGGATCATCTGGAATATTCCCCCCGGGAGCTGGGGGATCTCAGCAGGACCTCGTCATGCGTCCTCATATACCTCTAGGTTGGTTGATCATCGGCTGGTCTAGGACCATCTTGCCCAGGACAGTTCCATGTCCTGTGCCCTCATATACCCAGTAGGTTGGCTGATCATCGGCTGGACTAGGACAAACTTGTCCAGGTCAGTTCTGCTCCACGTGGCTTCTCATCCCTCAACAGGCTCTCCCAGGCTTGTTAACACAGCCATTCAGATTCCAAGAGGAAGGCTAGAAGCATTCAAAGCCTCCTGGGGCTTAGATTTCCCACCCTGGTCCTTCTGCCACATTCTACTGGACAAAGACAGTTACAAGGCCAGGTCAGATGCTCTGGGTTGAGAAAGAGACTTCATCTCTTGATGGGAAGAATTTAAAGAATTGTGGCCATGTCTCTGATCTCTCACAGATGAGGTTTTAGAGCAGGAGTGATGAGCTCTAATTGAGGGGTTTTAGGTTTTTTAAAATTTATTTAGTTCTGGCTGCACTGGGTCTTTGTTGCTACGCACGGCCTTCCTCTAGTTGTAGCTCATGGGCTGCAGAGTGCAGGCTCAGTAGCTATGACACAGGGGTTAGTTGCCCCGAGGCATGTGGGATCTTCCCAGACCAGGGATTGAACCCGTGACCCCTGCATTAGCAGATGGATTCGCAACCACTGAACCACCAGGGAAGTTCCTAATTTGAGTTTTAACAGGATTTCTCTGGAAGCAGTTGAGATTTAGTGTAGAGGAACAAGCGGAAGTAGGGAAGCCAGGTAGGATTCCACCCCTGGATTAGTGCAAGAATCCAAATAAAAAATATTGGTGACAGTGGCCAGTGAAGTAGTTCTGAAGGTGGTGAGAAGCAGGCCATGTAATAACCGAGGACTGCGTCTCTCTCATTTACAGCTATTTACCCAGGGTGTCACTGAGCAACAGTCTTGTCCAACTCTATCGTGACCCCATGGACTGTAGCCCACCAGGCTCCTCTGCCCTTGGGATTTCCCAGCAAGAATACAGGAGTGGGTTGCCATTTCCTTCTCCAGGGGATCTTCCCGACTCAGGGACTGAACCCACGTCTCCTGCATTGGCAAATGGATTCTTTACCATTGTGCTAACTGGGAAGCCCATACCCAGGGGGTAGTAGATGCCTAAGAAATAGTTGTCAATGAAATTAATGTCTGAATAAATTCCCAGAGGACTTTGCCTATACCTTCTGGCTCTTATCATGACCACCTTGTCCTGTGTCTCTTCTCGCCGTTAGTGTACTGAAAGCTCTGTGAGGATAAAAGCTGTCATGTTTGTGTCCCATTCAGTTCAATGTAACATTGATGAATGCCGCTGATGGGGCTTTCCTGGTGACTCAGATGGTAAAGACTCCGCCTGCAATGCAGGAGACCAGGGTTCTATCCCTGGGTTTAGAAGATCCCCTGGAAGAAGGCACAGCCACCCACTCCAGTATTCTTGAATGGAGACTCCTCATTGATAGAGCAGCCTGGTGGACTACAGTCCATGGGGTATGGGGTCGCAGAGTCAGACATGACTGAGTGACTAAGCACACACATAATGCCTATTATATGGCAGAAACTGAAAGTCTGAGTAAGGCAGAGACCCCCCAGCCCCATAGTAAGAAGAAGTCCAATAACCAAAAAGGCTATCAGAAGTGTAATAATAATGTAATAACTGTAATAATGTTCAGGTGAAGTTCTTAACTCTTTAAACTTTCTACCATTCAACAGTAAGCACTTGTTATATAAATGACTGCTTTATTCTGCAGTTCCAAATCAATATACTGCTTTAATATTCAATAGAGATTAATGAGGACAGAAATAAAACATTAGCGCTCATATAGAAAGATGGTCTCCCTCAATAGTAATGATTATTAATTATTTTTAAATATTCAAGATTAAAGAATAATAAACACTTGATAGCCACCATTAAGCTTAATAATAAATAAGATGAATAGAACTGAAGGCTCCTATAAATCCTTCCCTAATCCTGTTCCCTCTCCACCCAGGTAACGGTTATCCAGAATGTTGTTCTTTTCATTCTTACATGTTTCTCTTTATTTGAACCATATTGTATGTATACCTAAGTAATACATAGTGCTGCCAGGCATTATTTTTAACTTCTTACGTTGTCAATATTTTTACATCTAATTTCTAGTTTTTATTACACAGTATCTGAATGGTCACAGCAAGACTTGGAATATTGGCATTCCCACCGAGGTTATTCTGGAGAACACTGCAAAGCCACCGAGTGACTGATGTAAAACAGCTCAGTCAACATCAGCCCAGAGCCTAAGGATAATGCTAGAAGGTAGCTTTCTTGCTGGCTCAGTGGTAAAGAATCTGCCTGGAATACAGGAGACTCAGGTTCAATCCCTGGGTTGGGATGACCCACTGAAGAAGGAAATGGCAACCCACTCCAGTATTTTGCCTGAGAAATCCTATGGACAGAGAGGCCTGGCAGGCTACAGTCTGTGGGGTCACAAAAGAGTTGGACAGGACTTAGTGACTGAACAGCAACAAAGCATTTGCAAGGCACGTAAATCCCTTATGCTGACAACTAACATCTGTCAGTCAGAACATTTGCTGGTTCCTTTATGGTCCTGGTACGAATTAGAAAACAGTGCCACCTCTTGGTAGGCAACCTCAGGCCAAAAGGCATGGACTGGTGAACCCCTATTAGACTTACCGTCAGAGCTCTTGAGCGGTAAACAGTCCATACCCTTGCTGTGTCTTACTTCCTATATGTCGGGGCACATAAAATGACTCATTTAATCCTCACAACAGACCCAGAAGCTAAGTACAGTTGACCTTTGGACAACTCAGGGGTTAGGGGTGCTGACCCCTGCATAGTCAAAAATCCTCATATAACTTTCAACTCTCCCAAATCTTTGACTTAACAGCCTACTGTTGACTGGAAAACTTACTGATAATCTAAACAGATGATGAACACATATTTTGTATGTAATCTGTGTTATATACTGTATTCTTATAATAAAGTAAGCTAGAAGAAAGCAAATGTTATTAAGAAAATCATAAGGAAGAGAAAATTCATTTATAGGACTATATTTCATTTAGTAATACTGTAAGTTTAATCATCTGTTTATAAGATGAATTGTCTGTCAGTACCTACCTCAATGCTGCTTTATGTGATACCAAGATGTTATACATGTAACTAATACTAGACATCAAAAATGCAAAGACCATGTGAAAAAGAAATTCATATTTATTACAGGTATAATGATTCATGCACAGATAACAAACAAGCAATATGATTGTTTTATGGTAGCCTAGCTTATAGCAGCAGCTTATACTCTAATGAGTGAGTGAATTGTTACAAAATTTTTAAGGTATACTGTATTACAGTTATATTTATAATGCAGTATGAGAGACACTGTTACTTTTTTAAACCTATGCTGATAGGCTGATTGGCCACTTCTCCAGTTACTTCAGAGAGAGAGGCATTCTATGCTGCTGCTGCTGCTGCTAAGTCGCTTCAGTCGTGTCCGACTCTGTGCCACCCCATAGACGGCAGCCCACCAGGCTCCGCCGTCCCTGGGATTCTCCAGGCAAGAACACTGGAGTGGGTTGCCATTTCCTTCTCCAGTGCATGAAAGTGAAAAGTGAAAGTGAAGTCGCTCAGTCAAGTCTGACTCCTAGTGAACCCATGGACTGTAGCCCACTGGGCCCCTCCTTCCATGGGATTCTCCAGGCAAGAGTACTGGATAATATAAAGTAGTATAATTTCTGAAAGCAAATAACTTTTGAGCAGTGGGATCCCAGAGGTGGGAGAGGGGGTGGTGCTGAGGGAAGCGATGGGAGAATCGGGAAGAGAGGTAACTCTGAGAATTTAGGGCAGCAGCCATTTGCCAATATGTATTTATTTCAGTGTGTAAATAACTAGAATCATAATGCATGTGCCTATCGGATGAGCCTTGTTTAAAATTAGCAGGATATCTTGTAGGCAAATGGGCTTCTTACGGTAATTGAAAATCGGTATTTTTTAAGTGCCATAAGCTTGCTATATTCACACCAGTCTACTTCTCCTATTCCTTTGCTGTTTCCAGTGCCAGCACAAATATAGACTTCAGTCCAG
The DNA here is from genome assembly GCA_006408675.1 of Madoqua kirkii. Lineage (NCBI taxonomy): Eukaryota > Metazoa > Chordata > Mammalia > Artiodactyla > Bovidae > Madoqua > Madoqua kirkii. Next base: position 74,541 of record SJYC01085110.1, read on the forward strand.
CTCCTACTGAATCAGTTCATAAGACCCCTGTTTTATGAAAGCTGAGATGTTCTGACCAAATTGTTGAGAAAATGGGTTGAAACTGCAAAACCTAGCAAAGCAGAAACTTCCTGAGAGTCGGTGGAGTGCCCCCAGGGGTTGGGGGTGGGAGTCGGGGGCTGAACAAAGAACTAGGTACTTTTCCTTCAGGATAGTCATTTCAGAAATCAAGCTTCCCTACCTGGGAGGAGGTTCAAAATCTCCCAAAGTTGAAAAAAAGGAAGGAAATACTTGCTTGGGACCCCCCTCGGTTATTCTGATATAACTGGTCCGAGCTTGGGTAATTTTTAAAAAGCTTCCCAGGTGGTTCTAACATGAAGCCATTGGATGGAGGGGAAATTGTGGAGCCCATTTCTCCAGGAGGGGTTCCATCGTGGCCTCAGAGTCCAGTTAAGCTTCTCCGCCCAGTTCTTTCGTCTCTATTCATCCTCTCTCACCTGCCCTGGACACAAAGGTCTCCACGCCCTGGGGTTAACTGGCTCCAAATCCACTTTCCTCACCTGATTTGGGCCTGTAGGTGTGAGTCCCAGGGTCCAGTCCACCGAAGCGGGTTAGGCAGAAGGGCTGAGGGGGGCGGGCGTCATTGGCCCTGGAGGGGGATGAGAGCCAGGCATGGTTAGGAGAAAGCAGCGCTCAAGAGGCCTCAGTGAGCACCTGCGGCCACTGGCCCTACTTTCAGGCCCCTGGCCTTGTGCTCTGAGAGGAGTTTCACGTTCCTAGAGCTCTCTGCCTCACGTTCCCTGATAGCCCCTGCCTAGTTAGTAAAGACGAAACCCAGGAAGAGGAGAGGAGACCCTTCTACGAGTGCAGGCAAATGTCCCCCAGGTCCCCAAGGCCTCCTCACTGGTGGCGGTTAGGCGGGAGCCTTCTCGTCAGCGGCTGCCCACCCTTGCAGGCCACCCTCGCCCAGGTCAGAATTCCTGGATCATCACCCCTCCCATCTAGACCATGAACACACTGACACCAAAAACCCACTCTTTTTTCCGAGCTCTCTCTGAGCACCTTGCTGGATGTACCACCTTTGAAATCTTAAGAGCTGACAGCTTCTTCTTAGCTATTTGAGTAAAAATAATAAAAATCCCCTGGCTGCCTTATTAAAAAAAAAAATTTTTTGTTGATGGTAAAGCACAAAGCACAGTACAGTGCATCTTCAGTGCTCACAAGATGGCTAAAGGGGATTTTTCTCAGAGTTTCCCAAACAAGCAGGGAAAATATTTACCTGAAGGCAGAGCACTCCAACAAAGGGGCCAGAGTGGGTGGCCAGGTGATGGTAGGGAAATTCCCCCTGAAGGCATGGGCAGGGCCTGTAGGCCAACCCTCTTCGTATCTGGGCTTTAAGCTTTAAGCCGAGATAGGCTTTGTAGGAAGCCTCTTAGGAGGCAGCGCAGCCCTGAATGTGTAGGCCCCAAAGGGTTAAATCAGATTTCTTAACTCTCACATATTGACATTTGGACAGATTAATCTTTTCTGTAGGGGGCTATTGTAGGCTGTTTAGCTGCATCTCTGATCCCTATGCATTAGATGCCAGTAAAATTCCCCAGTTAGGAAAACTGAAAATGTTTCCAGATCTTGCTTCAGTTCAGTTCAGTTCAGTTCAGTCGTTCAGTCACGTCTGACTCTGTGCGACCCCATGAACCACAGCACACCAGGCTCCCTGCCCATCACTAACTCCCGGACTCCACCCAAACCCATGTCCATTGAATCGGTGATGCCATCCAGCCAACTCATCCTCAGTCACCCCCTTCTCCTCATACACTCAATCTTTCCCAGCATCAGGGTCTTTTCAAGTGAGTCAGCTCTCCCCATCAGGTGGCCAAAGTATTTGATTTTCAGCTTCAACATCAGTCCCTCCAATGAACACTCAGAACTGATCTCCTTTAGGATGGACTGGTTGGATCTCCTTAAAGTACAAGGGACTTTCAAGTCTTTTCCAACACCACAGTCCAAAAGCATCAATTCTTCTGCACTCAGCTTTCTTTATAGTCCAACTCTCACATGCATACATGACTCCTGGAAAAACCATAGCCTTGACTAGACAGACCTTTGTTGGCAAAGTAGTGTCTCTGCTTTTTAATATGCTGTCTAGATTGGTCATAACTTTCCTTCCAAGAAGCAACTGTCTTTTAATTTCATGGTTGTAATCACTACCTGCAGTGATTTTGGAGCCCAGAAAAATAAAGTCAGCCATTGTTTCCACTGTTTCCCCATCTATTTCCCATGAAGTGATGGGAGCAGATGCCATGATCTTCGTTTTCTGAAAGTTGAGCTTTAAGCCAACTTTGTCACTCTCGTCTTTCACTTTCATCAAGAGGCTCTTTAGTTCTTCTTCACTTTCCACCATAGGAGTGGTATCATCTGCATATCTGAGGTTACTGATATTTCTCCTGACAAACTTGATTCCAGCTGTGCTTCTTCCAGCCCAGCCTTTCTCATGATGTACTCTGCATATAAGTTAAATAAGCAGGGTGACAATATACAGCCTTGACATATTCCTTTTCCTGTTTGGAACCAGTCTGTTGTTCTATGCCCAGTTCTAACTATTGCTTCCTGATCTGCATACAGGTTTCTCAAGAGGCAGGTCAGGTGGTCTGGTATTCCCATCTCTTTCAGAATTTTCCACAGTTTATTGTGACCCACACAGTCAAAGATTTTGGCATAGTTAATAAAGCAAAACTAGATGGGTTTTTTTTTGGAACTCTCTTGCTTTTTCGATGATCCAGCAGATGTTGGCAATTTGACCTCTGTTTCCTCTCCCTTTTCTAAAACCAGCTTGAACATCTGGAAGTTCATGGTTCACATATTGCTGAAGCCTGACTTGGAGAATTTTGAGCATTACTTTACTAGCATGTGAGATGAGTGCAATTGTGCGGTAGTTTGAGCATTCTTTGGCATTGCTTTCTTTGGGATTGGAATGAAAACTGACCTTTTCCAGTCCTGTGGCCACTGCTGAGTTTTCCAAATAGGAGAATTTTGAGCATTACTTTACTAGCATGTGAGATGAGTGCAATTGTGCGGTAGTTTGAGCATTCTTTGGCATTGCTTTCTTTGGGATTGGAATGAAAACTGACCTTTTCCAGTCCTGTGGCCACTGCTGAGTTTTCCAAATTTGCTGGCAGATCTTGCTAAGCAGATGTAAACTATTATATGTTCAGTCGTCCAGTCGTGTCTGACTCTGCGACCCCATGGACTGCAGCATGCTAGGCCTCCCTGTCCCTCACCATCTCCTGAAGTTTGCCCAAGTTCATGTCCATTGCATTGGTGATTCCATCCAGCCATCTCATCCTTTGACACCTTCTTCTCCTTCTGCCGTCTATCTTTCCCAGCATCAGGGACTTTTCGAATGAGTCAGCTGTTTACATCAGGTAACCAAAATACTGGAGCTTCAGCATCAGTCATTCCAATGTATATTCAGGGTTGATTTCCCTTAAGATTGACTTGTTTGATCTCCTTGCTATCCAAGGGACACTCAGGAGTCCTCTCCAGCACAGTTCGAAGGCATCAATTTTTTGGCATTCTGCCTTCTTTATGGTCCAGGTCTCACAACCGTATGTGACTACTGGGAAGACCATAGCCTTGACTCTATGGACCTTTGTTGGCAGAGTAATGTCTTTACTTTTCAACATACTGTCTATGTTTGTTACAACTTCCTGCTGAGAAGCAGTCATCTTCTGATTTCCCTGTAGTCACCATCTGCAGTGATTTCAGAGCCCAAGAAGAGGAAATCTGTCACTACTTCCACATTTTCTCCTTTTATTTGTCATGAAGTAATGGGACTGGATGCCATGATCTTAGTTTTTTTTTTATATTTAGTTTTAAGCTGGCCCTTTCACTCTCCTCCTTCACCCTCATCAAGAGACTCTTTAGTTCCTCTTCACTTTCTTCCATTAGAGTGGTATCATTGGCATATCTGGGGCTTCCCTTGTGGCTCAGCTGGTAAAGAATCTGCCTGCAATAAAGGGGACCTGGGTTCAGTCCCTGGGTTGGGAAGATCCCCTGGAGAAGGGAAAGGCTACCCACTCCAGTATTCTGGCCTGGAGAATTCCATGGACTATATACAGTTCATGGGATCGAAAAGAGTACAGGCACAACTGAGCAACTTTCACTTCACATCCACGTATCTGAGATTGTTGATGTGTCTCCTGCCTATCTTGATTCCAGCTTGTAATTCATCCAGTCCTGCATTTCTCATGATGTGCTCAGCGTATAGGTTAAATAAACAGGGTGACAGCCGACAGCTCTGTCATACTCCTTTCTCAGTCCTGAACCAATCAGTTGTTCCATACTGTTCTAACTGTTCTTATTCTAACTGTTGTTTGTTGGCCCACCTACAGGTTTCTCAGGGAACAGGTAAGATGGTCTGGTATTCCTATCTCTTTAAGAGCTTTCCACAGTTTGTTATGATCCACACAGTCAAAGGCTTTAGCGTAGTTGATGAAACAGAGATAGATGTTTTTCTGGAATTCCCTTGCCTTCTCTATAATCCAATGAATGCTGGCAATTTGATCTCTGGTTCCTCTGCCCTTTCTAAACCCAGCTTGGATTTCTGGAAGTTCTTGGTTTGTATAATGCTGAAACCTATCATACAAGATTTTCAGCATGCTCTTACTAGCATGGGAGATGAGTGCAATTGCCTAATGGTTAGAACATTCTTTAGTACTACCATTCTTGGGAACTGGGATGAGGATAGACCTTTTCTAGTCCTGTGGCCACTGCTGGGGTCTTCCAGATTTGCTGACCTATTGAGTCCTATTGAGTGCAACACTTTGATAGCATCAACTGGAAGTTCTTGGTTTGTATAATGCTGAAACCTATCATACAAGATTTTCAGCATGCTCTTACTAGCATGGGAGATGAGTGCAATTGCCTAATGGTTAGAACATTCTTTAGTACTACCATTCTTGGGAACTGGGATGAGGATAGACCTTTTCTAGTCCTGTGGCCACTGCTGGGGTCTTCCAGATTTGCTGACCTATTGAGTCCTATTGAGTGCAACACTTTGATAGCATCATCTTTTAGGGTTTTGAATTGCTTTACTGGAATTCCATTGCATCCACTAGCTTTATTAACAGCATATACATAATGGATATATAGCAAGATCCTACTGAATAGCACAGGGAACTATATTCAATTTTTTGTGAAAACCACAACAGAAAAGAATATGAAAAAATGGCGGCGGCACACTAAGTGAGACCGAGAGCTACCTCACGTCCGAGGTCAGGGGTAGCGGCCTAGAGTGCCAGGCTGTGACGGCACAGGAACGGCCGAGAGGAGCTACTCTGCATCAGAGGTCAGGGGCGGCGGCCGGGAGGAGCTACCCCATGTCCAAGGCCAGGGCGGCAACTGGGAGGAGCAACCCCACACCCAAGGACTGGTGGCTGTCCGGGTACAGGAGGGCCTAGAGGAGCCATCCCACGTTGAAGGTCAGGAAGGGCAGCGGGAGGAGATACCCATCATCTAAGATAAGGAGCAGCAGCTGTTCTTTGCTGGAACAGCCATGAAGAGATACCCCACGCCCAAGGGAAGAGAAATCCAAGTAAGATGGTAGGTGTTGCAAGAGGGCATCAGAGGGCAGACTCACTGAAACCATACTCACAGAAATTAGTCAATCTAATCACACTAGGACCACAGCCTTATCTAACTCAATGAAACTAAGCCATGTCCCACA
>SJYC01085112.1:0-34954 GCA_006408675.1 Madoqua kirkii
AATTCTGCCTTTTTTTTTCCTTTTAGTTGCTTGTGCTTTTGGTGTCATATCTAAGAAACTATTGCTTAAACCAAGGTCAAAAAGATTTACACATACATTTTCTTGTAAGAGTTTTATAGTTGTAGATTTTACATTCAAGTCTTTGATCTATTTTGAGTTAATTTTTACATGTCTCTTTGATGCAACTAAAGGTAGAATTTTCTTAATTTTATTTTTGTATCATTCATTGCTGGTGTGTAGCAATATAACTGATTTTTATAAATTGATTTTGTATCCTGCAGCCTTACTGAACTCACTTCTTAGCTCTAACAATTTTGTATCTGTCTATGAATTCCTTAGAATTTTCTATATACATGATCATGTCTTTTGTAGACATAGCTTTTTTTTTTCCTTCCAATCTGGATGTCCTTTATTTCTCTTTTGAGCCTAATTTCATTGCTAGAAATTCCAACGTTGAATAGTAGTGGTAAGAGTAGATGTCTTTTTCTTGTTCCTGATCTTAGTGGGAAAGCATTCCGTCAGTCTTTCACCATTAAACATAATATTAGCTATTTAACAGATATCTTTTATCATGTTGGGAAAGTTTTAGCTTGTTGAGTTTATCATAGAAAGCTGTTGGATTTTGTCCAATGCTTTCTCTGCATCTATTGAGATGATCTTGTGGGTTTTGTTCTTTATTCTAATAACCATGCTGATTCTCATTCGTCAAGAGCGTCTGACTTAGCGACCCCATAGACTGTAGCCCACCAAGTTCGTTTGTCTATGGGATTTCCCAGGCAAGAATACTGGGGTGGGGTGTCATTCCTTCTCTGGGGATCTTCCCAATCTGGTGATTGAACCCCCATCTCCTGTACTGGTAGGCATTCTTTACCACTGAGTCACCAGGGAAGTCCACATTCTAATATGATGTGTTATATTAATTAATTTTTATAAGCTGAACAAGTCTTGCATTCCTGAACTAAATTCCACTTGGTCATGGTGTAAAATTCTTTTCATATGTTGTTCTAATTGTTGGAAGGTTTTGAAAAGGATTGATATTAATTCCCTTTAAACATTTGATTGTATTGTATTCACCAGTGAAACCTAAGTCCTAGGCTTTTCTGGGTGGCAAGTTCTTGACTACTAATTCAATCTCTTTATTTGCTTTCATTCGATTCAGATTTTAAAATTTCTTCTTGATTAAGTTTCAGTAGTTTGTATCTTTCTAGAAATTTTCTATTTTATCTAGATTATCTAATTTGTTTTTATAAAAATTATTTTAGTATTCTCTTGAAACCTTTTTATTTTTGTAAGATCAATAGTTGGATAGTTGGATGGCATCATCAACTCGATGAACATGAGTCTGAGCAAGCTCTGGGAGTTGGTGATGAACAGGAAACCTTGGCGTGCTATAGTCCATGGGTTGCAAAGAGCTAGACCTGATTGAGCAGCTGAACTGAACAGAACTGAACTGAAGATCAGTAATGCCCATTTCATTTCTGATTTTAATAATTTTGAGTCTTCTCTCAAATTTAGTAATTTGAGTCTTCTCTCTCTTTTTTCTTGGTCAGACCAGTTAAAAGTTATACAACTATGCTGATCTTTACAAAGGACCAACTTTTGCTTTCTTGAATTTTCCTATTATCTTCTATTCTCTGCATAGTTTACTTCTGCCCTGTTGCTGTTGTTCAGTAGCTCAGTCGTGTCCGACTCTTTGCAACCCCATGGACTGCAGCACACCAGGCTTCCCTGTCCTTCACCGTCTCCCAGAGTCCACACAAACTCATGTCCATTGAGTCGGCGATGCCATCCAACCATTTCATCCTCTGTCATCCCCTTCTCGTCCTGCCTTTAGTCTTTCTCAGCATCAGGGTCTTTTCCAATGAGGTGGCTCTTCACATCAGGTGGGCAAAGTATGCTTCAGCATTAGTCCTTCCAATGAATAATTCAGGACTGATTTCCTTTACTATTGACTGTTTTGCTATCCTTGCTGTCCAAGGGGCTCTCAAGAGTCTTTTCCAATACCACAGTTCAAAGGCATCAATTCTTCGGCACTCAGCCTTTTTTAGTGTCCAGCTCTCACATCCGTACATGACTACTGGAAATATCAAAGCTTTGACGAGACAGATCTTTGTCAGCAAAGCAATGTCTCTGCTTTTTAATATGCTGTCTAGGTTGGTCATAGCTTTTCTTCCAAAGAGCAAGCGTCTTTTAATTTCATGGCTGCAGTCACCATCTGCAGTGATTTTGGAGCCCCCCCAAAATAAAGTCTGACACTGTTTCTACTGTTTCCCCATCTATTTGCCATGAAGTGATGGAACCGTATGCCATGATCTTAGTTTTCTGAATATTGAGTTTTAAGCCAACTTTTTTACTCTCCTCTTTCACTTTCATCAAGAGTCTTTTTAGTTCTTCACTTTCTGTCATGAGGATGGTGGTGTCATCTGTATATCTGAGGTTACTGATATTTCTCCCAGCAATCTTGATTCCAGCTTGTGCTCCATCCAGCCCAGCATTTCACATGATGTACTCTGCATATAAATTAAATAAGCAGGGTGACAGTATACAATCTTGACCTACTCCTTTCCCAATTTGGAACCAGTCTGTTGTTCCATTTCCAGTTCTTACCAGCTACTGTTACTTGCCCACAGTAGTAGATATAATGGTCATCTGAATTATATTTGCCTATTCTTGTCCATTTTTAGTTCACTGATTCCTAAAATGTCAGTGTTCACTCTTGCCATCTCCTATTTGAGCACTCCCAATTTACCTTGATTCATGGACCTAATGTTCCAGGTTTCTACACAACATTGTTCTTTACAGCACTTTACTTCCACCACCAGTCACATCCACAGCTGGGCATTATTTCCACTTCGGCTCCGTCTCTTCCTTCCTCCTGGAGCTCTTTCTCTGCTCTTCTCCAGCAGCACTTTGGAGACCTTCTACTCTGTACTGTGTGGGCTTCATTGCTCAGTGTTGGCTGACTCTTTGTGACCCATGGACTGTAGCTTGCCAGGCTTCTCTGTCCATGGGGATTCTTCAGGCAAGAATACTGAAGTAGGTGGCCATGCCCTCCTCCAGGGGATCTTCCCAACCCAGGGACTGAGCCAAGGTCTCCCACACTGAAGACAGATTCTTTACCATCTGAGCCACCAGGGAAGCCCAAGAGTACTGGAATAGACAGATTCTTGACCAGTTGCACTACCAGGGAAGCCCAATATAGATGTTATACAGCTAGAAAATTCCCTCTAAGTGATGATTTAGCTGCATCCAGTAAGGTTTTGGTATGTTGTGTTTTTGTTTTCATTCATCTTAAATTAGCTTTTAGTTTCCCTTGTGATTTCTTCTTTGATCTAAACACTTCTAGGAGTATGTTATTTAGTATCAACATGAATGTGAATTTTCCCCTTTTTCTTTTACATATTTCTGATTTCATCCATTGCAGTTGGAGAACATACTTTGTATGACTGCAGTCCTTATAGCTTTACTGAGACTTGTTTTATGGTCTAATAAATGATCTATTCTGGAGAACGTTCCATGGTGTACTTGAGAGAACGTACGTCTGCTTTTGAGTGGAACTTTCTGTCAATGTCTGATTTACTTGGTTTAGAATGGTATTCAGATTTTCTATTTCCTTGGTAATCTTATGTCCGGTTGATCTATCTGTTAATGAAAGTGGGGTGTTAGAGTCTTCAACTATTATCATTGAATCGTCTATTTTTCCCCTTCAGTTCTGTCAGTTTTGCTTCATGTATTTTAAGGAGTATGTTGTTAGTGCATAGATGTTTATAATTGGTTTGTCTTCTTGAGGGATTGATCTATTACTATTGTAAAATATCCTTCTTTTTCTGCTTCTGTGCTAATATTTGTCTTAAGTTCAATTTGTTTATTTTTCTTCCGATATTAGCACTCCTCTGGCTTTCTTTTGGTATTATTTACATGGCATATATTTGCCCATCTTTTTACATACAATCAATTTATTTCTTTGAATCTAAAGTGAATTTCTTAGAAATCACGTGCAGTTGGATCACATTTTTAAAAATCCATTCTGCCAATTGCTACCTTTTGATTGCAGTGTTTAATCCATTTGCATTTAATGGAATTGCCAAGTAGAATTTGTGTCTACTATTTTGCTACTTGTCTTCAACATATCTTACATTCTTCTATTTTGTGCCTCTATTCCTTTATTCTTTCCTGCTTTGGGGTTAGCTAGATATTTTCTAACATACCATTTTAATTTCCTTTTTCTTTTAATCTATGTAGTTACCATTACTAGTGTTCTTTATTTTCTTCATGTGGATTCCAGGCACTCTGTCCTATCCTTTCAGTTCAGCCTGAAGGACTCACTTTAGTATTTCTTGTAGGGTAGGTCTGCCAATGATAAGTTGTGTCAGCATCTGTTTATCTGTAACTATCTTAATTTTGCCATTATATTTTAACTGCTGTGTTGAGATGTAGTTTACATTCCCTGATAGCTTAGTAGGTAAAGAACCTGCCTGCAATGCAGGAGACTCTGGTTCAATTCCTGGGTCAGGAAGATTCCACGGAAAAGGGCTAGGCTATCCACTCCAGAATTGTTGGACTCCCCTTGAGGCTCAACTGGTAAAGAATCTGCCCGCAATGTGGGAGACCTGGGTTTGATCCTTGGATTGGGACGATCCCCTGGAAAAGGGAAAGGCTACCCACTCCAGTATTCTGGCCTGGTGAATTCCATGGACTGTATAGTCTATGGGATCGCAAAGAGTCGGACACAACTGAGCCAGTTTCACTTTCACTTTACATACCGTACAATCCACCCATTTAAAATGTACAGTAAATTATGTTTACCATACTCAGAGAGCTGTGAATCCACCACCACAAATTTTAGAATATTTTCCTTACTCCAAAAAGAAACTTTGTACCCTTGATCCATCACTCTCATCTGTCTCCATTACTTCAAGCCCAAGCAACCACTAGCCTATTTTCTCTACAGATGTCCCTATTTGTTGACCTATTCGGTCTTTTAAAAGAATAATCTTTTAACTTTATTGATTTTCTTTATTCTTTGTCCATTTTCTCTGTTTATTTGTCTGTTGAGTGTAGTTGTGGTTTGCTCCTTCTAACTGATGTTGCTATTCCAATGGATGTATATCATTAATTTATTTATCCATTGATTCTTGATGGAATTTTGGATTGTTATGCATATCTTCTATGTCTAGCATTCCAATCCTAATCAATTATTTGTATTTCCCCCTTTATAACAGATATCCACTGGACTGATTTACATTAACTGGGTGAAGACTTGCTGCTCTCAGCATGCTCAGTGATTTTCACTTTTTAATTTCTTTTACTGTAAGTTAGGTTTACATTTTTTGTGATTAGTACCAGCACTTTTACTTTTCCAGTCTGCATTTCTTTTTTAAGGAAGAAGACAATGCATTAGTCAACAAAACAGAACAGAACCTCTCTCTATATATATATAACTTTATATATATATATATAACTCTCTCTATATATATATAACTTTTCTCCCATATATATATATATATATATATATATATATGGGAGAAAGAATTATCATTAGGAAACTGACTCATGCAATTATAGACACCAAGTTTCAAAGTCTGCATTTGGCAGGTTGGAGATCTAGGAGGAGCCAATGATAGGGTTCTAGCCAAAAGGCCAACAGGCCTCAGACCCAGGAAAACCTGATATTTCAGTGTGAGTCTGAAAGCAGGGGGCAAGGGAAGACTTATCTTGAAGGCAGTCAAGTAAGAAGAACTCCTCATACTCGTGGATGGGTTGACATTTTGGATTTGTTCAGGCTTTCAGCTAATTGGGTGAGGGCCACCAGATTAGGGAGGTGTTGTATGCCTGTATGCTCAGTGGCCCAGTCCATGTCTGGCTCTTTCAGGCCCCAGGGGCTGTAGCCCACCAGGCTTTTCTGTTCATGGGATTTTCCAGGCAAGAATACTGGAGAGGGTTGCCATTTCTACTCCAGGGGATCTTTCCAACCCAGGGATCGAACCCACATTTCCATTATTGACAAGCAGATTCTTTGCCACTGAGCCACCTGGGAAGCCTCTAGGGAGGTGTTAGGACTTTATTAAATTCACATTTGTTAAATGAAGCACTGGGGGCAGGATGGTTGCTCTGGTTCAACAAAAGACCACAAGAGAAATTGAAATAGGGAAGTTCATTACTCACAGGTCCAAGAGGAAGCACAGGGTACACCTGGAGGGGAGGTCAAGGCAGGTGCAAGCAGAGAGTGGTGGAACTTGGTCCCCATGCCTATATTAGAGTCCTTGAGTGCAGTGCTTTGGGGCTCCCAGGCTAATGCTTGACTGGTCAACTTAAACCAAAAAGAGCAGGGTCTTGGTAAGCTGCATGGGGGTCTTATCTAAGGAGGGCACACAAAGGGAAGGTGCTGGGTAGGGGTGGGTTGCAAGGGACTGTTAATCACAGGGCTGTTGAGTCATATCAGGAATTCACATTTACTTCTGACTCAGTGGGCTGTTCTCTAGGGCGTGCACTTGGCTAAGGGGCTACTGTTAGTTCAAGACCCCCACAGGCCACTTGGCCAAGAATGTCGAAGCAGCAATTTTATGGAGACGCTTACCTAAGCTCTCAACAGAGGGCAATCTGCTTATTCAGTCTACTGGTTTAATCATTAAACCCACGCAGACATACCCTCACAAAACCACCCAGAATATTGTTTGACTGGATATCAGATTCTCCCCTACCCTCCAATCCCATGATCCAGTCAAGCTGACACCCAAAATTAACCCCCACAGGCAACATGTGATAAAATATTAAAGAAGTGCACAAAAAGATTAAAAAAGAATATATAACAGCCCCTCTGTGCTCGTATCACCCTCAAGGATCCATCTATGAAGATACAAAGTATGGTTTCTCTCTCATTCTACGGGTCAGTCGGGCCACGTGCTCACACGGTAGGATCAGGTTTAGGGACTGAGAAAACAGATGTACCAGTGGGCTTTCCGAGTCAGTTATTATCTAAAGATTACTTTCAAAACGCCCTTACACCTCTGGTCCCAGATGGACTGAGCCCAAATGATTGACAGGAAAATCCCATTGAAATGAATTTTAAGTGACTTTTAAGTATCCGTGGGAGACATTGTGAAAAGGATACTATAAAAGGTGACAAACCAGAAATACAGATTTAAGTAAATTGTTTCAGGTGTTAAAGATTACCAATAGACTAAAAACAAAAATGTAAGTAAAAATTGGGAGAGGGAAAAATGAGGTGATATGTTATCAAATTAAATTCCTCAGTATTCAATATCCACATTATTTAAAGTGAGGGGCTCTTTAGGTAATGTTTAAAGTAGATAACTTTGAGAAAGAGAAGTATAAGCATATTTTTAAATTCTGAATGTAACCACTGGAAGCACAAAACCTGATTGTGATTTCACATGTTGACTCCGGAGAGTAGGCCTAGGGGTGGGCATAGAGATGTGGAGAACTTGCACATTTTCTTCACCCTTTTTAAAATTGTTTGGAATGTTATGACCCCGTATATGAGCCATTTTTATGGTAGTTAAAAACAGGAGCGACAGGGCAAAAACTCCACCATAGGAACCGCTAGCCCTGCCTTAGGAACTGCAAGGAAAAACTTTCTGTGTTTACCTCCTTCCAGCAGTTGACCTGATCCTGTGGCCTCTTCCACATCCTTCCTGGTCAGAAGGTACTGCGGGGGAAGCATGCAATGACGAGGCTTTACAAGGTGCCCTCAGTTTAAAATCTTCTTAAATTTTATTTATTTATTTATTTCCTTAAGCTGAAGATAGATCGATGGTTGCCAGGGGCAGGGGTGGTGGTGGGATGGAGAGTTGTTCAGTGGATATAAAGTCACAGCAAGATGCAATGAATGAATTCTGAAACCTGCTGTACCACCCAGAGTCTATAGGGAAAGATACAAGACACAGTGAGTGCTGGGAATTTAAAGCTTGTTGAGAGGTTGTCTTATGTTAATTGTTCTTAACATACACACAGACTACACAAAGCCAATGGACACAAGGAGTCTTTTGAAGGTGATACATGTTCATTATCTTGATTGTGGTTGATGGTATTATGGGTGTTGGTACATGTCCGAAGTCATTCAAATGTTTATCTTAAATGTGTACGATTTTGTGTATCAGTGTACCACAAAAAATCTATACTTAAAAAAAAAATTTTACTATTTCATTTTTTAATTTACTTAACTATATTTTGTTCTATAGCTCTGAGTAAATATCATCAGGCCATCCTTTTATGAGTTCTCTTTTCATCTGACTTGGTTTAGTCCTGGCTTGATTGCTGCTGCTGCTGCTGCTAAGTCACTTCAGTTGTGTCAGACTCTTGGCGACCCCATGGACTGCAGCCTGCCAGGCTCCTCCATCCATGGGATTTGTCAGGCAAGAGTACTGGAGTGGGGTGCCATTGCCTTCTCCCTGGCTTGATTAGCAGAACCTAAAACAATAGGAACTTGTAAAAGCATGAAGACAGAAAATAAGGATCCCAAGCCCAGCCCTTTGAACTTCCCATCAATAGGAAGAGTACCCAGAGCCTGGGAGTCAGGAACCTTGACTATCCCAGGTCCCACAGACAGAGACTCAAGGAGTCAGCCACTCCCAGGCCCACTGCTTCATCTGTAGAGCGGGGCTCATCAGAGTAGCCACTTGCAGATCTACTGGGAGAGGCAGATGAGAAGATGGCCGTGTAAAGAGGCGGTCATGCAGCGCCCACGGTCACCACGCCACCTGCATCGGTGCTGTTGGTTCTCTGTGCTCTTGTTTAGCTGTCACAGCTGTTCCTGGAGTCCTCAGAAAAAGCTCAAAGTGAAAGTTGCTCAGTTGTGTCTGCCTCTTTGCAACCCCATGGACTGTACCGTCCGTGGAATTCTCCAGGCCAGAATACCAGAGAGGTTAGCCTTTCCCTTCTCCAGGGGATCTTCCAACCCAAAGACTGAACCCAGGTTTCCCACATTGCAGGCAGATTCTTTACCAGCTGAACCACAGGAAGCCCAAAAATATAGAGGTAGGTAGCCTATCTCTTCTCCAGTGGATATTCTTGACCCAGGAATCAAACCGGGGTTTCCTGCATTGCAGATGGATTCTTTACCAGCTGAGCTACCAGGGAAGCCCCAGAAAGAACTCAGGGAGAGCCATTCTGCATCTGAAGGAGCTCAGTGCCAAAGAAAAAGTGAGGCCCCAGTGTCCATCGGCAGATGAATGGATAAGGAAGTTGTGGTACACATACACAATGGAATATTACTCAGCTCTAAAAAGGAATGCATTTGAGTCAGTTCTAAAGAGGTGGATGAACCTGGAGCCTATTACACAGAGTGAACTAAGTCAGAAAGAGAAAAACAAATACTGTATATTAACGTATATATGGAATTTAGACAGATGGTACCAACAACCCTACATGCAGGGCAGCAAAGGAGAAACAGATGTAAGGAACAGACTTTGGACTCAGTGGGAGAGGGCGAGGGTGGGATGATTTGAGAGAATAGCATCGAAACATGTACATTACCTTATGTAAAATAGATGACCAGTGTAAGTTCAGTGCACCCAAAGACAGTGCTCTAGGCCAACCCAGAAGGATAAGGTGGGAGGGGGATTCAGGATGTTGGGGGACACATATATACCTGTGGCTAACTCTCACTGATGTATGGCAAAAGCCATCACAATATTGCAAAGTAATTATTCTCCAATTAAAATAAACTGATTATTAAAAATACTAAAAAAATAAATAAAAGGTGGCAGTTGAGGTTTTGAAATAGTATTTCACCAAGAAACAATATAGAAATAACAAATAAATACACGAAAAGATTTTTTAAAAGTCTTACTCTCAGAGGCAAGAAAAGCTAATGAAAGATGGCTCAATAGGTAAAGAATCCACTTGCAATGTGGGAGACCTGAGTTCGATCCCTGAATTGGGAAGATCCCCTGGAGGAGGGCATGGCAACCCACCCCAGTGTTCTTGCCTGGGAAACCCCCATGGACAGAGAAGCCTGGAAGGCTGCAGTCCATGGGGTTGCAAAGAGTCAGACACGACTGAGCAATTAAGCACACACAACACAGAGCGGCTAAACATAGCAAGCACAGACAGGAAGACAGCGGTCCCGGTGACCTCTCCACGTCTCTGCTGTCAGCCCTCGAGCTGTAGAGTCCAGCTTTCAGTAACTTTCAAAGAAGAAAAACAAGGCTGTCAGGGTGGTATGCACGTCGAGAAATCAGACTGGGAAAACCAGGCTCAAGGGTTTCTAGAAGTCTAGACTGCCCCACAGAGCCGGGCCTACGGCTGAAGTTTCCTGATCTGAGTCACCTGGCACAAAGGCGGTCAGCTGTGGCCCAGACAGCCACAGGCACACATCTGGCTGGTTCGGAGGAGAAGCACGGTGCCCCAAACCCTCCACAGGCTCCTGGTCACATCTGCAGAGCCATTCTCCCACGTGCACTCCCAGGTGTGGAGAGGAGTTTAGAATTTCTACGTGTATTTATTTTTACCCCCCAAAAAAGGTCAGAAGGAAATTGGCTACAGTCATCTTTAACATATTAGTACCAGAGCAAGTATCTCTTTTGTAAATAAATATACAGTATCACTTTGCAAACCATTTAACATAAGCGAATTATCTAAATAAAACTTTCTGGGTGCTCAGAAAAAATCAACAGATGAAGCACAGAGGCAAGAAGGTTCAGAGATCACAGTTCTGCAGAACAAAGCCCCAGCTCCCCCTGAAAAGTCATTTTCCTTCCAGCAAGCTTTCTGGCCAGAACCTGGGGACTTCACCTTCCAGCTGTACTTTGCTTGTGCTTCTCGGCAGACACCATTGTCTTTCTCGACTCTGCTCTTCTATTCTTGTTGCTTCCTCTGGGTTGTCCCTTACCCTGCTGACCTGGCCAACTCCTACACACCCCTAGGCATCTGCTTGGCTGTGATCCCTGCCAGGAAACCCTCTCTGATGCCCCGTGTTGGATATTCTTGGAGAACCGTCCCTGCCCGGTTACATTTCTTTATCACGGCATTGACGTCTCTTCCCATTGCTGTGGAATTCTATTCACATGTCCGCCTCACTCACTAACCACGAGGCTAGAAGTTCTTATTTGGTCTGTGGTCTCCAGGATCTTAGCCCAGTGGCTGAATCCAGAACCTGGGGACTTCACCTTCCAGCTGTACTTTGCTTGTGCTTCTCGGCAGACACCATTGTCTTTCTCGACTCTGCTCTTCTATTCTTGTTGCTTCCTCTGGGTTGTCCCTTACCCTGCTGACCTGGCCAACTCCTACACACCCCTAGGCATCTGCTTGGCTGTGATCCCTGCCAGGAAACCCTCTCTGATGCCCCGTGTTGGATATTCTTGGAGAACCGTCCCTGCCCGGTTACATTTCTTTATCACGGCATTGACGTCTCTTCCCATTGCTGTGGAATTCTATTCACATGTCCGCCTCACTCACTAACCACGAGGCTAGAAGTTCTTATTTGGTCTGTGGTCTCCAGGATCCTAGCCCAGTGGCTGAAGTGACCACTGGAGGTCTTTCGTCTCCCATTCACACCATGGACTTAGCCAAGAAAAAAAAGAAAGGTCTTCTCCAGAGTCCCATTCCCTCTGGAACTTGAGTCAAATTGGGACCACTAGGCCAAGGGTCTCCCTTTGAGAAAGAGAAGAAAGTTCCCCCACTTCAACCACATGCCCCCCTTCTGGAGTGTGTTTCCCTCTGCTTGAAGCACAACCGAGGACTTCCCCTGTCAGAGGCTGGCTGAGTGAGCCCCTTCTGCAGAAACTTGATAACATCAGAGCATGGTGAGGGTTCCAGGTAACAGACGGCCCTTCTCCTGTGACTGGAAGAGGGGCCTTTGAAAGAGGTGAAGGCCTCCTCTGGGTAGGGGCCTCCCCCGGTGCAGAGCAGTTGGGTCTTGGGGTTTCTTGGCACTGCTGCTCCGTTTCATCTCCCGCCTTTCTGCACCAGCCTTCTCTGTGTCTGAGGACGGCTGTCTCCCAGCTCTGGAGATAACATTGCCTCATGGAAACAAGTAGGGGAGCCTGAGGAGCCCCTCAAAGTTGTGATTCCCAATTGGGAGAGAGGCTCGCGCGGGTCCGACTTGAGTCTGGGGTCCACGCCTGTGTCTCTCAGTCACTCACAACTCACAGGGTCAGGGAGTGGTCTTACAAATATGACTGCCAGGGCCCACTCCCGTGGGGCCAGGAGTCTGGATGGCTCTCAGAGACTGGAGCTAGGCGTACTCTTTGGATACTAGGCATGACTCTTTGGATACTCTCCAAGGAGTCATCCATTAGAAGGAAGGAAGGGAGCAGAAAGGACATGCAAGCTGAGTTTCTATTCAATGCCAAGTGCTTCAGCAATTCTCTTAAAATACAGAATCGGATCTTGAGTGGCTACGGAGAAGCTGGCTGCATTCATCTCTCCAATAGCCCCTTTGTGCCAGCCCCCTACCAGGAACTCAGAAATGGAGCAGAAAGTGGAGGAGACAAATGCCTATATCTGGGAGCTAACGGTTCAGTTAGCAAAGCTACAAAGGAACCTAAAACTGGCATTAGGAAGCCCGGCCCCTCTTCCAACCCCACCCACACCCCTCGCATCCCTCAAGGTCCAGGTCATGTTCCTCCTCCTCTGTGAAGCCTTCCCTACACCTCCTTTGTGTAGACCGGGATATAGGGTTGTGGGACAGAGAGAACCGAGCACAGAAAGTCCTGCCTCTGCCAGCAAATAGCCTTGTGACCTTGAGGGCATTCATCCAGCCTCAGTTGCCTCGTTTATGGGCTGAGGATGCTCGATCTGCTGAGGGGAAGCCTTTGAGGAGCTTTTAAAATTTATGAATTTTTTTATCTTCAACTCCTTGGAACTTCTTTAGAAGTATGATGTCTATGTGACACCATCCCTTTTCTAATTGTCATTTTGTGAGCTGTGTCAAGGTATAAAAATCCATGGGTCTTGAGGATGAGACTTGTACCGTGATCTACCGTCTCTTCTCCTTGCAGAATGATCTAGAATGGATTTGCTGCTTCCTGAGGTATTGCTGGCTTTTCCCACTTCCAAGGGTTTCGCGCACCTGGGAGCATATCAGCTCTGCATGATCCAAATAACATCTGTGCTTCCTCGGTTACGCCTAGGATCTTGACTGAAGCCTGCAGCCTCTAATGCTGGTACCAGGGTGGTTGTCAAACTTGAAATGATAATGTTAAAGAATCCCATCTATGACAATATGTGACCGGCTGGGCTGTCGTGGAACTAGAAATCTGCCAACATCTACTACTTTGATGCATGAAGAGAGAAATGAGAACAGAAGTCCTAAGTATTTTCAAATATCTTGATACTTTACAGAAGAACAAGAGAAGGAGGAAGGGGGAGGAGGAGATGAAGGAGGAAGGAAAGGAGCGGGGAAGAGGTAAAGAAGAAGAAAATGGCACTGAAACCTGAAACAAAGGAATAAGGCAGTCGTAAGTCCTCAGGACCAGGTGGTGACTGCTGCAACCTCACGCAGCTCGGTCTTTTTGTTTGTTTGTTTGTTTGTTTGGCTGAGCTGCGTGGTTTGTGGGATCCTAGTTTCTTGACTAGGGTTCGAACCCAGGCCCTTGACAGTGAAATCGTGAAGCCCTAACCACTGGACTACAAGGGAATTCCCCCACTGGGTCTTTATATACTGATGATATTGCTACTTTCTGTGCCTGTAGATAAAAATCTCAAGGTGTCAAATGTCAGCAAACTGGAGAGGCCTTGAAACTCTACTGAGAGGATTAGTATGAAAGGAAACCCTTTTACATCAAGACTTGAGCTATCTCTTATGTCCATCTGTGCACACACTTCATGTGAAATTATGTTAAAAGAAATCAGGAAAGTTTTACTGTGTAGAGGGAAAAAAAATGTTGCCCGCCACTCCTGTTCTACAAGGATCAGGCACAGCCTGAGGGCAATTCAGAATGGTGAAAAGCAGGGAGTATTCTGAGTTTTGTATGTATCAACCCTTAGATAGTTAAGATGTATATTTAAGGAGAAATTTCGAAGACTCCAGATTCTTGCATTCTCCCATACATAGAAAAGCTCTAAAACATTGACATGAGATGCCTCTTCTTTGTGGTTAGCAGAAATTTTGTGATGTTTGACTACACTTTTTTTTTTCCAGCAAAAAATTCATATAGCAATATATCCTGGCTCCTCCCTTACCTCTTCAGAGCAGTTCCTCAGAGCTACCTGAGAGGCTGTCTTATGGGCTATAGTCCTCAGAACGTGCCCGAATAAAACTTAACCCACAACTTCTACACTGAGCGTTTTTATTTCAGTTAACAACTGTAACCTCCCACCCAAAAAAGAAAAGTTGGGGGAGGGGTTGATCTGGAGTCAGACAGACTGAGTTGAATCACAGCTCCACCCCTGGCTAGTCATGTGACTTTCGGCAAACGATTCTGTAGTTCAGCACCTTAGTTTTCTCAGTCGAAAGATGAGGATGTTACCAATATATACATTATGGAGCTTTTTGGAGAATTCCATGAGATTTTTACATTCGGTTCTCTAGGTGAATGGCAGCCATTTCCATTGCTAATACAGACACAGGAAACATCTTGCCTCTTCTTCCAAATTGACTGTGTGCCCACTCAGGGTGGGAGCCGATCACGGTCATCCCTGGCACTCACAGCAGCGCCCAGCGGGGTCTCAGCGGGCAGCATTCATTCAAAGAATTGAATTGATGAAGCCCTGGACCAAATTGCCTGGGCCTCTCTGAAGTTCCCAGACTTAGATTTGGAAGAGGTGTTAATTACATCATGTGACAAGCCTTGAGAGCAGATGTCCAGTGACCTCCCAATTCCTTCTTAGAGCCAAGAATAATTGAACTCCACGGCTGGTCATTTTTGCAAACTGAATTTTGCTAATGAAAGAAATGAGACCCCAAGAGGAAAGAGACTTTGGGTTAACTATCTTGAGTCTTAAATTTCATATCTACTTATATATACATATCTATTTCCCCCCGTTATCCTGCAGACAGACCTGTAATCCCATTCACCCTTCGGTGGGCTGGCAATGACAGCACAAACGAGCCTCAGGCTCGCCAAAGCCACACTTGAAATCAAAGCATCCCCAGCAGCCCACGGCCCAGCTCAGGCTCTCATCTACGCAGAGATGGCCTGGTGAGCAGTTTCCCAGCACCGCCCCTTCTCTGCAGCATGATGAACAGTCCAGCACTTCGAATTCCCTGCACGGAAGGATGACGGTCATTTCTCTAAGAACACACAGTGAGTGGACACCTAAGCGGAGGTCTCCAGGGACGTTGTGCTTTTCAGTCCCAGATCATCAGAGGAATGGGGAGTGGAATCCATATTTTAAAAAGGCAGCAACAGCATGGCCAGCTACCATCCACTCAGGCCAGAAAAGCCCTCAGGGGTACCAGAACAGGCACTTGCTGATGCGACTCTTTAAAGGCAAAGTCTTTAAAGTTGTGACCAAACTTCCTTTAAAATAAGTACATAGTTCCAATTTCCTTTATCGCATTAACACATAAAATGAGTTCAGAATTTCTAATAGCGCAGAACTTATAATGAAAACCAGAGAGATACTTCTAGAAATAACCACTGTGACTTCCATTTACTGAGCATCTACTTACTGTCTACCATACACTTTACAGCCATGATCTCAGTTAAGACTCACATCACTCGTGAGATGTGACAGCATCGCACTGTGCCAACAAAGATACTGAAACTTGCTTAGTGGCACACAGGTTAAGAAAGAAAGGAAAAGACACAGATGTATAGAACAGTCTTTTGGACTCTGTGGGAGAGGAAGAGGGTGGGTTAAATTGGGAGAATGGCATTGAAACATGTATATCATATGTGAAACGAATCGTAAGTCCAGGTTTGAAGTATGATACAGGGTGCTTGGGGCTGGTGCACCGGGATGACCCAGAGGGATGGTACGGGGAGGGAGGTGGGAGGGGGGTTCAGGATGGGGAACACGTGTATACCCGTGGTGGATTCATGTTGATGTACGGCAAAACCAATACAATATTATAAAGTAATTAATCTCCAATTAAAATAAATAAATTTATATTTAAAAAAAGAAGAAAGGAAAAAGTGCAATAGATCTATGATTAAACTATGACGGTCAGGATGGAAACAGTTGATTTGATGAGGGGATAAGATGACAGGGATTTTGTCTCCTCCTTGATAAACTTTTCTGTTGTTTTCATACAATGACATGCTCTGCTCCAAGATGGAGAAGTTGATTTCAAACACCCTAGGGGTGATGGAGCCAGGGAGCCTAGGGGGGAGGGTCATGGGCTGTCAGCCCCTGACCAGTGCCCCCCATTCCAGCTGCCCCTTTCCCTCCCCACCTTCCTTTCATGCCAACTTGCCAGCACTTGCTCAGCCTCTTTGTCAAATGCTGGGTGTATGGAGGGAGAGTTTAGGGGAAACCCCTTCTCCAGCTCAGATTAGCTTTGGTTCTTTTCAAAACCGACTGGAAATTTTCTCCTTTGGAACTTAGGGTTTTTTGGTTTTTTTTTTTGCTTCCCTTTTGTGAATCAACACAGAATTAGCCTGTGTGGGCCAGAGGAATTTCTGGAATACAAATCCTCCTGGAGCCTAACTCTCCTCTGCCTACTGTCCCTCTCTCCTCAGATTCACTGGCCCAGGCTAGCTTTGGCCCAGGCTCTAGGATGCCTCCCACTCCTTCCTGCCTCCAGGAACCTGGGCTCAGAGGCAAAGCTCAGTCCCCCAATCCCAGAGGCAAGCTGGGGGGTGGGCCCTGTAATCGACACACCTTAATGAAGGGCGCAAGTCGTGCAGGAACTGTGGTCCCCCTCCCCAGAACTCAGCTTTCCCTGGGGCATCATATGACTACTCTGACCTCCTCTCCAGGAAGAGCTCCAGCCAAGTGACCCCACAGTCCCATCCATCCTCTGCCTCCACCCTCCCTGCGACTCAGCTCATGCCAGGTGCTGAGAGCATAGCCTGACGCACTGCCCTTGTTAAGGGGCTCCTCGCAAAACAAGTTGCCCCTCTGAGGCCATTTTGTGTCGTCCGACTCTCACACCTACCCAGGGCATCCAGGGTCAGTGATCCCATTTCACAGATGAGATAACGGCGACTCAGAAGCACAAAGTGATTTGCCAAGGCCACCAGCCAGCGGGCACCAGGCCGGCACTCTTGCCCATCCCCCTGCCCGACCATCCTTTTCTGTCTTGTTAAACTGGGGTTTTCATTTCATTTGAGGACTCTTAACAGCATAGCGGGACTCTCCCCTTGCTCATCGCTTCTACCTTCATCTTAGCACTAGGCAGTGGAAGCGGGGCTTGTCGCAAGAGGAGAGAAGTGGAGAAGAGCTCCAGGGGTTGGAGCTGAAGTGGCGCTTGGAATCCTGAGTTGCTCACAGTCCCCTCCCAGATCCCAACCTCAGCTACAGGCCAAGACTTATCATGAGCAGACACCCAGGGACACTGAGGGGGAGAGGAGAACGAACAGAGCCCAACATTTAAAAATTCTAAATGTTGTCCCAAAACAGAGACCTGGATTGTAAGAGGAAAAAAAAAAACCACTTATCTTATTTTGCCTGGAACGATCACATTTTAGATGACTTAACATCACCAGGACTAGGTTTTCCCTGCTATTCAGGCTACTTTCTCTTACTGCGTTTGTTTTGTAAGCTGCCGCAAGGTTCTTTGGGAAGTGGTAGGATGTAAATCGTCAACAACTAGCTAAACGCGCTGCATTGTTTTATCGCTGTGGCGGTAGTGTGTTCCTTAAATTCGGAGCCAGGCCCTGTTGGGGTATAAGTGCAAGAGGAGACGCCTCTGTGGGGTCCTCCCTGGGGGCAGGTGCAGAGGCACAGATGACCTGTGACCACACTCGGCGTCTCAGTTCCATTCTTAAAGCACAGATGCCCCAACCTCAACCTCAGAGGGCTTTCCAACCCCCTGTTCCGGGACGAGCAGTCCATGATTCTGAAACTCAGTGCCACGGGGTGGGCGTGGGGGTGGGGGAAAGAGGGGAACCCAAGAGACCACTCCCAACCACTTCCTCTGCCTTCTCAGCTATTTGCAGCAGAGGTCATCCGTTCAGCAATTATTGAGCACCTGCGACGTGCCAACTCCATGTAAGGGCCAGGGATTCAGCAGTGGTGCAGATAAGCCCTGCAGAATGCAGCCCACAGGATCATGGGGAGACAAGTGGTTAAAGAATGTCCATCCATACCCCAGATGACACGAGAAAGGAAGCACAGAGCAGAGGCACCCACTCCAGACTCGAGAGGCCAGGAGCAACTGAAATTTAAGCTAAGACCTCAAGGCTGTTTAAGACATAAGCCAGGAATGGCAGAGAGTGATGGGCCAGTTGTTTCCTCCCCTTCCTGGACACAGAGCAAGACTACATTTCACAGCCTCCCTTGCAGTTAAGAGTGACCAGGAGACTGAGCATTAAGTAAGTGGAATATGGATAGAGTTGAAAAGTGCCACTTCCAGGCCTGGTCCATATTCTTTGGTCACTCAGCAGCTAAATGCAGAGGACTCCAAAGTCCCCAGGGAGAGCAGAACCACGAGATGGAAAGGAGCCAGGGCCCCTGATGACCACGTGGAAGGCCTGCCACCAAATGGGAACGCTCTCCTGAGTTATTAACTGTTTTCTCCCCCTGGAGGCTGGGCATTCTTATTAAACTGGATGAGATTTGTTCCAGTGTGAGCTTCTTTAAAACTCTTGTGAAAATATCATTTTTGTTGAAAGTGAAGCCCCTCAGCCTTGAGTGCACAACCAGAGGGCTTGGCTGTCTTCAGCAGAAGGGCTTCGGGGCGTACTCACCTGCTGCTTTCTAACAGTTGATCGAAGCAGTATATGGTTTTGGTCAGTATCATTACTGCAAAGCCACGGGCACACCTGCTGGTACACAAATGGGTGGTGCTTCTCACCGTCCGAGAACACCCTATACAGAATCACAGTAAGTATCGGCTGGTTCCAGAACCCCAACCTGGGACGCTTTGACACTGTGTGGCTTTAAGCAAATTATGTCACTTCTGTGTTCCCCCATCTGTAACAAGGGAATCATGACCACACCCTCCTGGATTTAAAGCCCTGTTCTACCAGTTACCCCTTGAACACCTTGCTTAACATCAGTGTAACTCTATTTCCTCATTTGTAAAACTGGGGGGAAACAGAGTCTACTTCATAGAGCTGGAAAGATGGAGTTAATTAATGCATCTGAATGATTAGATCAATGTCTGGGACATAAATGGTTCTCAGTAAATTTTTATTGTTGTTACTATTACCAGTTACCAAAGCATATTACTAGTTAAATGGAAAGTTAGATGGAAAGGAGCCAGAGCCCCTGATGACCACGTGGAAGACCTGCCACCAAATGGGAATGCTCTCCTGAGTTATTGCTCTCATGAGTAATACAGTCTTGGTACACAGACCATAAGATGTGGGTTTATCTGTTATAGCAACTGGCATCACCCTAACTTATAATCAAGTATTCCATCACCAACTTGATGGACATGAATTTGAGCAAGCTCTGGGAGCTGGTGATGGACAGGGAAGCCTGGCGTGCTGCAGTCCACGGGGTCTCAGAGTCGGACAGGACTGAGCGACTGAACTGACTGATGACTCTAGAAAAAAAACGTTAGTAAAACATGCTACCTTGGGAAGCTACCTAAAGTAGCTTTGGAAGCCACATTACCTAGATGTCAATCAGATAGACAGGAAAGACCAGAGGCTCCAGAACCAAACAAATGAAATTAAACTGTAGTTCTGAATTTCCTAGCTGTGTGATCTTGAACTCTTAACCCTGTGTGAATCTTAGTTTCCTCTTTTGTAAAATGAAGAATGCATACAGCTAGTAGTAAGGGCTTTATTATCTGATAAGCCTTTTATGTCTTAGAAACAATTCTAAGGACTCTTTATTTAATACTCACTGCAACCCTTCAAGGAAAGTGTTATTATCTTCATTTTACAAAAGAGGAAACTAAGATTCACACAGGGTTAAGAGTTCAAGATCACACAGCTAGGAAATTCAGAACTACAGTTTAATTTCATTTGTTTGGTTCTGGAGCCTCTGGTCTTTCCTGTCTATCTGATTGACATCTAGGTAATGTGGCTTCCAAAGCTACTTTAGGTAGCTTCCCAAGGTAGCATGTTTTACTAACGTTTTTTTTCTAGAGTCATCAGTCAGTTCAGTCGCTCAGTCCTGTCCGACTCTGAGACCCCGTGGACTGCAGCACGCCAGGCTTCCCTGTCCATCACCAGCTCCCAGAGCTTGCTCAAATTCATGTCCATCAAGTTGGTGATGGAATACTTGATTATAAGTTAGGGTGATGCCAGTTGCTATAACAGATAAACCCACATCTTATGGTCTGTGTACCAAGACTGTATTACTCATGAGAGCAATAACTCAGGAGAGCATTCCCATTTGGTGGCAGGTCTTCCACGTGGTCATCAGGGGCTCTGGCTCCTTTCCATCTAACTTTCCATTTAACTAGTAATATGCTTTGGTAACTGGTAATAGTAACAACAATAAAAATTTACTGAGAACCATTTATGTCCCAGACATTGATCTAATCATTCAGATGCATTAATTAACTCCATCTTTCCAGCTCTATGAAGTAGACTCTGTTTCCCCCCAGTTTTACAAATGAGGAAATAGAGTTACACTGATGTTAAGCAAGGTGTTCAAGGGGTAACTGGTAGAACAGGGCTTTAAATCCAGGAGGGTGTGGTCATGATTCCCTTGTTACAGATGGGGGAACACAGAAGTGACATAATTTGCTTAAAGCCACACAGTGTCAAAGCGTCCCAGGTTGGGGTTCTGGAACCAGCCGATACTTACTGTGATTCTGTATAGGGTGTTCTCGGACGGTGAGAAGCACCACCCATTTGTGTACCAGCAGGTGTGCCCGTGGCTTTGCAGTAATGATACTGACCAAAACCATATACTGCTTCGATCAACTGTTAGAAAGCAGCAGGTGAGTACGCCCCGAAGCCCTTCCGCTGAAGACAGCCAAGCCCTCTGGTTGTGCACTCAAGGCTGAGGGGCTTCACTTTCAACAAAAATGATATTTTCACAAGAGTTTTAAAGAAGCTCACACTGGAACAAATCTCATCCAGTTTAATAAGAATGCCCAGCCTCCAGGGGGAGAAAACAGTTCTAAGAAATGGGACTTAAGAAGGCAAATCTGAAGAAAAGTGAAAAGTGAAAGTCACTCACTTGTGTCTGACTCTTTGTGACCCCATGGACTGTATAGTCCATGGGATTCTCCAGGCTAGAATACTGGAGTGGGTAGCCTTTCCCTTCTCCAGGGGATATTTCCAACCCAGGGATCAAACCCAGGTGTCCTACATTGCAGATGAATTCTTTACCAGCTGAGCCGCAAGGGAAGCCCAAGAATACTGGAGTGGGTAGCCTATCCCTTTCTCCAGTGGGTCTTCCTGACCCAGGAATTGAACTGGAGTCTCCTGCACTGCAGGCGGATTCTTTACCAACTGAGCTGTCAGGGAAGCAAAATCTAAAGAAGTAACCCACTAAGAGGATTTGCTTCTCTGATTTGCTGAGGTCTTAAATGACCACCAGAGGGCAGCAAAGACATTGGTCCGAGACAGCAGGGGCCCATTTGGGGTTCTTCTAGAACCATCTTTGAAGGATGGAGATAGACAAGAAAAATGAAAAAAGAGCCTCGACTATCATCTAGGAAGCATCCCCTAAACCTGGAATCCCAGCTGTTTAAAAGAGAATGGGCTTTGAACTTGTTCTTTAGATTATGTAACTAATGCATAGTAATGGTAGAGCAGGAGAAGGGGACGACAGAGGATGAGATGGTTGGATGGCATCACCAACTCGACGGACATGAATCTGAGTAAGCTCTGGGAGTTGGTGATGGACAGGGAAGCCTGGTGTGCTGTGGTCCATGGGGTTGCAAAGAGTCAGACACAACTGAGCGACTAAACTGAAGTGAACTGAAAGGCAGAAAAATTGGAAAATACAGAAACATGTCAATCAAACCGTTACAATCCTGCCATCTGGAGAAAGCTGCCATCAGTATTTTAAGGATATCCTTCTGGATAGATGTAGAAATCGATGTGGGTTTACATATAGATAAAGATATACATTTACATATATTTTGGCTTCATGAAACTCGTATCAGTCAGTATACTGTCATACCCTAGAGATAGTATGGGTTTGGTTCCAGAACACTGTGATAAAGTAAATACTATACAAGCATTAGAGATC
Source organism: Madoqua kirkii (assembly GCA_006408675.1). NCBI lineage: Eukaryota > Metazoa > Chordata > Mammalia > Artiodactyla > Bovidae > Madoqua > Madoqua kirkii. The sequence goes on from SJYC01085112.1 coordinate 22,180, forward strand.
CACTTTAAAACTCAACAAGAAAAAAAAATGTGTGTGTGTATATACATATGCCACTCTTTTGGCCAAGTGTGTCTCACTCGATCACGTGTGAGCCCCTAGGAGCGATGGGGTGAGAAATGGCTGGAGCAGGACCAGCATCATCCGAGGCCCACTAGTCCCTGGCTTTGTCCCTTCGCAGTCCGGGTGTAAGAACGCTGAATGTTCAGGCAGGGGAGTTGCCGCACTTTCGAGACTCCCCTCAATGAACAGATGCTCAGACTTCACCAAATTTCACCAAAATGAGTCACACAGAAGGTAAGAAGGAGTGACAGTTTTGAGTTCCCACTTCCCTGTTCGATTCCAGCATGTCACCCTTTTACCCCAGACGGAGGCACCGTGTGCTGGGGTCCAGGCAGCAGCCACAGGCATGCCCATTCTCTCCAAACACGGAGCTTCTACACCATTTCTTTGTCCTTTGGGTGTGACTGTCTCTTGCCCCCCAAAAAACATCAGCATCGTTACTCTGTGACCCCCTTGATCATTGTTAAGTGAGCATCACAGCTAACAAACCCACTGAAAGTGCAGTGGGGCTTGAATTGAGTCTAAAGACACAGGTGTTTAACCAGGTGAAGGGAGGGAGCATCGCAACCCCTGGATTTCTAACACTTTCTTCATTCACAGAAATAGGGACTGCTGAGCCCTAAGGGAGTTCTCTCTGGCATGTGCTTTGGACTGAGACCAATCTAGTTCTGAATCAACTTCACTTCCTGATCGTGTGATCTCGGACATGTCACCATATAACTCTGGGCATCCTGGGGAAGGACCAAGGGAAGAACTGGTGGAATAGATTTGGGGGGAAGCAACTGCTCTTCAGTCTGGCTGGAGCCCAGGATGAGAGAACACAGAAAAAGAGGGAGCCAGGAGGAAGGGCCTTGAATGCCATGCCAAGCAAGGCCACCAGGAGCTATGACCAGATTTTAAGGAAAGGTCAAATCTTGCAATAATATACAATATCACAACTGCAAAGCACTGTAGAATTTGAGGACTCTTTCATCCAACTTAACATATACATACTTAGGGACTCCTTGCTTTCATTGCAGAGGGCCTGGGTTTGATCCCTGCTTGAGGAATGAGGATCCTGCAAGCCACATGATGTGTTCAAAATAAATAAATAAACATATTTCATACATCAATACTTATTTATTAATATTTATATTAATTTTAAGATATTTATATATAAATATATTTAATGTTATCTGCTTTACTATTCTCACAACAAGAGTCTTCATAAAAACCCACAAAATCCATTGGAGGAAGGGCTTTGTAAGCTAGAAACATCCTGGTCACTGGCGTCATTCTCTCCTATTTGAGTGACCACGACTGGCCTCCAGGTACAGCCTGGAGGTCCCCACCCTGACTCTCCATCCTAGTCACGCCTGCGGAAGCCTTCCAGTGTAGTTCTTGCCCTCTCGGGTCCGCTGTGGTCACATCTGCAGCTCAGAGGGTACTTGTTAAACTTTTTCAGTCCTGCTTTAAGCCAAGTTGGGGTGAGTGGGTACAGAGCGGGGTGTCAGAGGGAGGAAAGGAAAAAGGCTTCCTGCCTGGCAACTGAGGATGCCTGGGTGCTGAGCAGAGAAACCACGGTCAGAGGCAGTTTCCCCCAGATCTCATTGCACCCAGGCTCTCCCCCTGTGTCAGCACGCAGCATTAAGTTAGAGCATTTTGCTGGCATCTCTGCTGCAGTGGGCCCTTCATCCTGCCATCCCCGTTGTAGTTGGGAAGCAGGGCTACAGACAGGCGAGAAACCAGACACATGGTCTCAGACCTGGCTCGGAATCCTGCCTCATCCCCGACAAGTTCATCACTGTGGCCAAGTGATGTCAACCTTCTGGGCCTTATTTCCTCGCCTGTCAAGTGAAAAATAATATTATTTACAAATTCCTAGGTGATTGCGAGACTTAAATGAGATAAGCACGCACTCAGTACCTCTGAGCCAGAATTATCGTTAATATTAGTCATTCTGTTTTTCTAGCCTCCATTGAACTAGAAGCTCCTTGAAGGCCCAGAATCATATCATATCCTACTCAGCCTGTGTGATAAAGCAGTGCGGGCAGCGCCTGCAGCTCGTGATACTTTTAGGAGCCCTTGAAAGTGTTTAAGAGTACTGGAGTGGGGTGCCATTGCCTTCTCTGCTTTTAAGATCAGAAAAGAAAAATTAATATAATGCAGTCTGGGTTATATTTGTTTTTGTATCAAAGGAGTTGTAAACAGTTGTGAAATTCTTAATTTTTTTTTACTGGAGGAAGGAGCCTGCAGAGGCAAAGTGCCTTCCAGCCAGGAATATCACAGGGAGGCCCTGATGCAAGGGCCTGGAGTGAGACAGGTCAGGTTTGAACCCCAGCTCCACCGCGTAGCTGAGAGAGTGATCTGCAGAAAGGCACTTAACTTTCTTGAGCCCTAGTTTCTTCATGTGAAGAAAGGCTCATCTGATAAATACTACCTCAGGACACCGAATTCTACTCCCCCTTCCTTTTGAGTCACTTGTCACGTCCCTAGTTCTGTATTCAATGTCTGTCTTTCCCCCTAAGCTGTAAGCCCCACAGAAGCAGGAATCCTGTCTAATTTTATGATTCCTACACACATTTACAGCGCTCTGTGTGTTGTATATTGTTCTAAAGGCCTTAAATGTATGACATCAGTTATGAAGGGTTTTAGCCCCATTTTACAGGTGAAGAAAATGAGGCTAACTGGTTGAGTGGCTTGCCCAAAATTACACAGTAGAAAGTGGCAATGCGTGTGTGTGGGAGTGTGTGTGCGTGTTTAAACTCCTGAACCTTTCATTTTAACTATGCCTCTCACTGTGATATGGAGCTCAGAGCCTGGCAGACAAAACAGGGCAAGAGGCAGGTATCTAAGGAATGCGCAGCCCAGAGGAAGCCACCTCTCAATGCAGTTCTGATAAACTGAAACAAAGATTTGTTCCTGAGTAGGTGGCTGGAAATTCAGGAGACAGGAAATCATTAGGAAGAATTCCTCATAGACAAATGCTTTTTGTTCATGAAGAGGGGAAAGTTTAGGTAGAGAGAATAATCTGACCACATCAAGCACAATAGTGATTGTCCCACAGTGAATCAGCGAGTGGTTCAGACACCCTGGGAAGCTGGTCCGCTCAGGTCTCCCTGCGGTAGGGGAACTGACAAGCCCAGAGGCCAAGTGTAGTCCAGATTCAACCTGAACAGATCACGTGCTTCTCATCTGTCATCCTACCCCCTCAGCCTGCTCACTTGGTGTGACTCTCACACGTACAGAACCCTCTCCAATATTCTTGCCTGGAGAATCCCAAGGACAGAGGAGCCTGGCAGGCTACAGTCCATGGGGTCACAAAGAGTAAGACAGGACCGAAGTGACTTGGCATGCAACACATGTACAGAGGAATTGGCTTTTTGTAATATTTATTTATTATTTATTTAATATTTTATTTATATTGTTTTTATCATCTTTATTTTTATAATTATCCTTTTTATAATAATGTTCTTTTCTGATTGCAAAATAACACACATATCTTCATCTTAGAAAAACTGGAAAATACAAATACACATGCAGGCAAAGTAAGTGCATCTCACCACATGGGAATGATGTTGTTTAATGTTTTGTATATTTTCTTCCAGTTCTTCTTTATGGCATATAAATACATATTTATTCTTGCAACACTGAGATCATAAACAATACAGTTGTTTTTGTAAACAACTTGGTAGAATCTTTAAGAAAAACAATCAACAAAACCATTAAAATTATTGGTCTAAAGTTAAACTATATACAATGAAATGTAAATTTGAACTTAGCAGTCCTTACTTCCTTCTAGGTAGCAAAGGCTGCTGTAATGTGCATAAAACAAACAACGAGTAGTCAAAAGTGAGACCTTTGGCGCTTATCATGACCCAGGAATTCATGGACTTGACGTTTGTCTCTGGCAAGTGGGAGAGAAATCCCGGAAGTTCTATGAAGTAATAGACATAGATCAGCTAATCTGTTTCTCTTTTCTCCTGGAGACGCACTTAGACTATATTTCTCGACCTCTTTTACAGTTATGTGGCCGTGTGACTGAGTTCTGGCCAATGTAATGCAGGTGGATATGTGTATTGGTTATCTATTGCTGCATGACAAAGTATCCCCAGACATAGCAATTTTTAAAAAGCTATTTATTTGCTCTATAACAAATTATTCCCAAAGTTAACAGTTTAAAACAACAAATAATTTTCACCTCAAGCAGTTTCTGAGAGTCAGAAACTCAAGAGTGGCTTAACTGGTTGGTTCTGGCTCGGGGTCTTTCAAGATTTGACTAGGGCTTCCCAGGTGGCTCAGAGGTTAAAGCGTCTTCCTGGAGTGTGGGAGACCCGGGTTTGATCCCTGGGTCAGGAAGATCCCCTGGAGAAGGAAATGGCAACTCAATCCAGTACTCTTGCCTGAAGAATCCCATGGAGGGAGGAGCTTGGTGGGCTACAGTCCATGGGGTCCATGGGGTCGCAAAGAGTCGGATACGACTGAGTGATGACTTCACTTTCACTTCTGCATTCAAGATCACTCATGAGATCACTCACGGGACTGTTGGCAGGGGGCTTCCGTTCCTCGCTGAATCTGTTTCCACAGAATTGCTTAAGAAGGGGCTTCCTCCAGGGTGAGTGAGGGTAGGAAAGAGAAACAGCACTTGGATCGGAAGCTGCAGTTTCTTGATAACCTAATCCTGAAATTGACCATCACTTCTGAATTTTATCTAAGTTACTAATTCCAGCCTGCCCTCAAGGAGAAGAGAATTAAGCTCTACTTCTTGAAGGAAGGAGTATAAAAGAATTTGTGGATATGTTTTTCAGTTCAGTCATGTCTGACTCTTTGCTGCCCCATGGACTGCAGCGTGCCAGGCTTCCCTGTCCATCACCAACTCTCGGATATATTTTTGAACTAGCATAATCTGCTGCACATTCAGACTAGTGTGGTCCCCCTATTTTTCTTTCTCTATCTGCTAGTTCGGTGGAAAGTGAAAAAGTCTCTCAGTTGTGTCGGACTTTTTGCAAGCCCATAGACTATACAGCCCATGGAATTCTCCAATCCAGAGCCTTTCCTTCTCCAGGGGATCTTCCCAACCCAGGGATGAAACTTAGGTCTCCCTCATTGCAGGCGGTAAAGCTGAGCCACAAGGGAAGCCCAAGAATACTAGAGTGAGTAGCTTATTCCTTCTCCAGTGATCTTCCCAACCCAGGAATCAAACTGGGGTCTCCTGCATTGCAAGCAGGTTATTTACCAACTGAGCTATCAGGGAAGCCCCTAGTGGAGAGGGCTTCTCTTCCTAGAGGAAGTTCAGTTCAGTTCAGTCGCTCAGTCGTGTCTGACTCTTTGCGACCCCATGAATTGCAGCGTGCCAGGACTCCCTGTCCATCACCAACTCCAAGAGAGGAGCACAGAAAGGAATGAAATAGGATCCCTGAGCAGGGTATAGAGAGCTCTGTAGCCATGTGGGCTGAGAAGAGGGGAACTGAGCTCTCCTTTTGTTAAATCACTGAGATTTAGATTTTACCTGTTACAGCAGCTAATTAGCACATAAAATAGGAGATTAGTTTTGTTTTCCTTAGGCTTATGCCCGTGGGTGTATGTTCTATCAGGAAAATCTGCTTTCAAAATAATAAAAACTCTCAGAGAAATGATCCTTTTTATTGTGCAGAAAGATTGAGAGAGCCCCGACCCCACAGAGAAGTAATCACATCCTTTGGAGGGAAAGGGTAGGAGAATTGAAAGGCAGAAAGCCAGAGGACACAGGATCCCAGTGCAGGTACAGAGAGCTGAAGCTGAGGCTGGCACTTCAGGGAATCTGGGGAGCACAGCAAAACCCTAAGAGGAGGGTGAGCACCTGAGCACAGCAGTGTCACACAGTGGGTCCCCATCCTCTAAAGTACAGGGAAACAAGACCGGAAAGACAGATCAAGAAGGGCGAAGGAGGGGCTTCCCTGGTGGTCCAGGGGCTAAGATGCCGAACTCCCAATGCAGGAGGTCCAGGTTCAATCCCTGGTCCTAGAACTAGATCTCGCACGGTGCCACTAGGAGTTTGCATTTTACAATAAAGATCTTATGTGCTGCAACCAACACCTGGTACAGCGAAATAAATAAATAAATATTAAGGAGAAAACAAGGGCGAAGGAACGTGAATGGCAGCACCCCCATTTGAGAACTGTATGCTACAGAAATAAACATACGATACATGTAGGTGTGAATGCATGAGGGTGTTCACTGTGCCATATTTACAGTAGCAGTGGGAGGGGGCATGCAGTGGGGGAGAGGACTAGCCTACATACCCATCAACATGAGAACGGTTGAATAGAGTCTGTTCATACATACCACGGTGTGTTGTGAGGGTAAATTTCAGCAGGACTGGAACTGGCACAGGCTGATTTACTGAAATGAGACATTTGTGCATAGCACAGACCCCCCAGTCAGATCATTAACTGTACTGATCAATAGTGGTGGTTTGTAACCATGGGTCTGAAGAATTTTGGGGCGGTCTGTACCAACTTGTCAGCAGGTTTATTTTTATTTTTCTTTGTTTATCACTATTTGTTGACAGTTGTGATACTGATGATTTGTACCTGGTTTTGATGAAACTCCTGAAGGTCTCTGCTGTTGGGGCTGGTAAACCAGGAAGAAATATGCCTACATGACCAGCAGGGTAGAAGAAGCCCTGGGAGGTCCTAGGGGTCTTCCACTGGGGTCTTCTTAAGTCCAAGGTGCTTTGTGATGAACCTGTGACCCAAGAGAGGCAGTGAGTCTGGTACGGTTCTTACAGAGGCTTAGAGCCAAGCTTCTGTAAGAGGAGGAGCTTAGAGCTGGCCTCTCTGGATCTTGTGTTGCCTCACTTGAGAGCATTTAATGCTTTTCCTGCAATAAGCTGCAGGTTTGCAAGCACTGTCAATTAGATCCTGTGAATCTTCTTTAATAGACTCTGCCTAATGACCACAGTTAATGTCCATGAGATGATAACAACTGTAGTTGCCAAGAAAGAGTCAGACCTATACGTACTGCCTGGAAAGAGATCTTAAATGTATGTGAAACAAACAAGTTTCAGACTAATAGGTAAAACATGATTTGTCTTTATTTTTTGATGTGTGATGCTAGGTATAAGTATCAATATATTTGTAGAAACTTAGGGAAAAAATCAGGAAGTGAGCACATCAATATAAATATGTGGGAATATGTAGAGTAGGGAATGAAATAGGCTTGAATATCTTTATGTGATGAAAAAGATGGGATTATAGATTTTTTTAATTAATAAACAATTTTTAGAGCAGTTTTAGGATTGAAAAATTGAGCAGAAAGTATAGAGTTCATACATTCCCTTTCCATTCCCCCAGAGTCACCTGCCATATACTTTCCTCCATCATTAACGGAGGAAATCCTGTGTTAGTATGGTATGTTTATTATAATTGATGAACCAGTTAAAATTGATATATTGTTCATGGCTAAAGTCTCTAGTTTACAATAGGGTTCACTTTTTGTGTTGTATGGTGCTATAAGGTTGCTTGTGTTTTTTGGGTCATGTGGTATGGGGTGTAGGATCTTAGTTCCCAACCAGGGGTCAGACTGGTGTCCCCTGTATTAGGAGTGCAGAATCTTAACCACTGGACTGCCAGGGAAGTCCCACTACTTTGAGTTTTGACAAATGTATAATGTCATATATACACCATTAAATATCAAACAGAATAATTTCACCACCCTAATCATCCCCTGAGCTCACCTATTCATCTCTCCCCACTGCACCCTCCATGAACCCCTGACAACCACTGACCTTTTTACTGTCTCTTTTGCCTTTTCCAGAATGCCCTATAGCTGAAACTGTATATATGTAGCTTTTTCACACTGGCCTCTTTCAGTTAGTAATATGAACTTAAGGCTCCTCAATGTCTTTTCATGAATTGATTGCTCACTTCTTTTTATTGCTAAATAATATTCTATTGTCAGGATGTCCCACCGTCTGTTTATTCACCCACTGAAGGACTCTGATTGTGATCCACTTTTGGCAATTGTAAATAAACTGCTTCAACTTTTGGGTGGACATAAGTTTTCAACATATTTGGGTAAATATCAAGGAGGGTAATGGCCAGATCACGTGGTGAGAGTATGTTTAGCTTTGTAAGGAACCACCCAGCCATCTTCCAAGAAGCTATACAATTTTGCATTCACACCAGTGCTAAATAAGAGTTCCTTTCTCCACATCCTCACCAGGATTTGGTACGGCCATTGTTTCGGATTTTGGCCAATCTAATAGGTGTGTGGTTCTATCTCACTGTTGTCTTAAGGACATGGAGCAACTTTTCATATGTTTATTTGCCATCTGTATGTCTTCTTTGATGAGGTACCAGTTCAGATCTTTTGCCCATTTTTTAATTGAGTTGTTTACTTATCGTTGAGTTTTAAGAATTCTTTGTATATACTGAATACAAGTCCTTTCTCAGATTTGTGTCTTGCAAATATTTTCTCCCAATCTGTGTCTTTTTTATTCTTTTAATTGTAGGCTATTTTTCAGGGATAAAGACAGTGTGGTATATAGATATGGATGGGATATATATACATATATATATACACACACAAATATATACAGTGGCATACTATATACACAAATTTATACAATGGAATACTATTCGGCCATAAAAAAGGAACGAAACAGTGCCATTTGCAGCAACATGGACCTAAAGATTATCATACTAAGTGAAGTAAGTCATACAGAGAAAGACAAATATCATATGATATCACTTACAAGTAGAATAAAAAGTGATTAAAATGAACTTATATACAAAATAGAAACAGATTCATAGACACAAAAACCAAACTTAACGATTACCAAAGAGGAAAGATGGCAGGGAGGGATAAACTGGGAGTTTGGGAGTAATACACACACACGACTAAATATAAAATAGATAAACAACAAGGGCCCACTGGATAGCCTGAGGAACTATATTCAATACTTTGTAATGACCTAGATGGGAAAAGAATCTGAAAAAATATATATATGTTTATTCATGGTTATAACTGCATCACTTTACTGTACACCTGAAACTAATACAACATTGTAAATCAACTATACTTTAATAAAACTAAATAAATAAAAATTAGAGGCCATTTTTCACTTCTGTGTTTTTCAAATAAATGTTTAAATAAAGAAGACAACAGTGAACAGGAATGACTTAGTTCAGCCTCTCTTGCCTGGTTAGAGGACGAGAACCAAGTCTAGGGAGGAGGAATCCACGCCTACATGTTATACTTTTGAACAGTTTTGTATTTCTGAAACTAATTTTTAAAACTCCATTCATTAAACATATATATATTTTTATTCATGGTTATAACTGCATCACTTTACTGTACACCTGAAACTAATACAACATTGTAAATCAACTATACTTTAATAAAACTAAATAAATAAAAATTAGAGGCCATTTTTCACTTCTGTGTTTTTCAAATAAATGTTTAAATAAAGAAGACAACAGTGAACAGGAATGACTTAGTTCAGCCTCTCTTGCCTGGTTAGAGGACGAGAACCAAGTCTAGGGAGGAGGAATCCACGCCTACATGTTATACTTTTGAACAGTTTTGTATTTCTGAAACTAATTTTTAAAACTCCATTCATTGTTTTTATCTACAGTTTATGAAGAAAGAACCCCTTCCCCATCCCCCCCCCCCCTTTTTTTTGCAAGGCCTAATTAAAGAACTGCTATTCAGCATGTGGGAGTGGCAGAAACTGGACTCCAGGGCACTTTTGTGGGTCAGCTGCTCCGTGGTGGGGGCGCCCAGTCAGGGATGGAGTGTGAATGAGGGGCTGCCTCTCCTTCCACCTGCCGGATGCAGAAAGTGGAGTGTGTACCTGACCAGGCCCCTCCAAGTCAGTTCCCTGAGAAGCTGAATGTTTTACTTATGCTTATTTCAGGATATTCACAGCAATGACCTTGGTTGGACTCCTTTCTTCCCTTTGTAATGAGGAAAGGGACTCTCTAGAGCTCTGCCTGGAAGCTGCTTAGAAATGCAAAGGTTCAGCTACTTGAAGGGAAAGCATTTGAGGGAAGTCTCCCCTGTGCCTTCAAAGAGGAACAGAGCTTTTTCAGAAACCTGGTGTAAAGTCGAGAGTTCAGAGGCTCTGGTCCCTGGGCCCAGAGGAGGTTTCTTCCCAGGCAGTGTTATGCAAATCTCACTTAATAGAAGAGTAGACTGACTCTTTATTCCCAGCAAAGAAAAACAGGGAAGGAGAAATAATACCCTTCACATTTGGACTATAAATACCACAGTAAACAGGGCTGGAAGGGAAGGATTTGAGGCCTTTGGGGAGCTTGTATCCACTGTGAGGCCTACAGCTGGTGCTTCAGCAGTATTTCTCACAGGAAGGACTGGAGAGGCTGGATTGAGGGACTGGAATGGACACCGATCGGAACGACCACCCCAAGGACACAGCCACCACTGCCTGGTAGCCCCTTGGTCCCCCAAGAGCAGCAGATGGCTGAGAAGAAAATGTTCCCTGTCCACTGACCATCAGGGATCAAAGGGGCCAGGACTGCTGTCAAAGGTTAAAGCATTGAAGTGAGAACTACCTTTGGGGGAGAAAAATGATGAAATGGTCACCAAACCAAGATGTGTACTCAGCCAAAATGGGGTATTGTTTTCCTGCAGAAGGAAAGAGCGCAGACCCAAGGTCACCTGAGCCAGGTAGAATCTCCCTACCTGTAGCCCTAGACCTGCCTCCATCACCTTCCCAAAGGACTGAGACCTCCTAAAGGCAGGGATTCCATCAGGGCCCTATTTGTTTTCCAGCCTGGCTCAATAAAATGTTACTGGGATTGAATCTGATGGTGCTAACTGCCTCAGTTTTCTCATCATTAAAATGCAACTTAAAATTATAACAAGAAGCTAGCACATGGTAAATACTCAATAAACATTAATATCTGTCCTTTGTTCATTGGGAAGTTATACCCTCTGCTGCCATTGTGTAGTAATCTCTTTTTTGTGTGTGTGGCCACTCTCTGTTGCAGATAGGATCTTAGTTCCCTGACCAGGGATCAAACCCATGCCCCCTTGCATTGGGAGCCTGGAGTTCTGACCACTAGGCAAGTCTTTGATAATTTCTTTTTCACAGCTACATAATCATAAGTCTGTTAAACTTTATGATCACAGTGGTAAAGAACCCGCCTGCCAGTGCAGGAGAAATAAGAGACATGAGTTTGATCCCTGGGTCAGGAAGATCCCTTGAAGGAAGGCATGGCAACTCCAGCATTCCTGCCCGGAGAATCCTCATGAACAAAGGAGCCTGGTGGGCTACACTCCACGGGGTCACAAAGAATCAGACATAACTGGAGCAACTTAGCATGCATGCACCCATTAACTCAGAAAACAGTGTATCAAGATACTAAAATTCAAGTTTTGACTGAGGCACCAAAGCATAATACTTGGTGATATCTGCACATCACCAAGTGCAGACTTTACACATTTTAAAAAACTGGTTTCAAGGTAGCTGGACCTTTATCCAATTTGCGAATATAAAAGGGGCTTTTAGGCTTGGAGAAACGGGGAAAGCATTTGTAGAGTCAGTTCTCAGAGAAAAGAAAGCTTGTTGTGGTGCTGAGTCCTCATCTCCACCAGGCTGCACGGAGGACTGCTGCCTCCTTTTCCTCAGGCCAACTGAAGAGGGGGCTGCCCTGGAGCCCCATGAGGAAACAGTTGTGCCGGGCCGGTCTGTGTGCCCCAGTGTCTCTGGGCAAGGGATGACTGAGATCTTCCTAAGGCTGGTGTGGGCTGGCCTGGGTCTGTCTAATAAGGCCGTCTAGAAAATCCTAGATGTACCAGCAAGAAATTGGAGGTGAAAGACAGTCTCCTGGGCCCCAGGAAAAGTGCTTCCTGCAAATATATTTGCCTAGGTAGAGGGACATACAGATGGAGAGTTCCCTGGAGACATAACCTAGGAAGAAAGAATTTGCTTTAAATATTTGCCAGACCTGGAGCACCCAAAGTCAGCTTAGGGTCCTAACAGTTCTAGGTCAAGAGCCCATTCCTCAACCCCTCATCAGTGCCTCAACCCTGGGCTCCAACCCTGGGAGGAGCCAGAAACTGGCCAGCCAACCTGGGATGAGGCAATGGAGAAGACAGCGAGGAGAAGCATAGAAGAGATCCCCAGCTGTGCCTCCCAACTGCCCGCTCTCAGCCTGAAGCAGGCCTGTGCCGGTGTGCAGGGAGAAGACCTGAGCCAATGAAGCTTGGGGTTTCTAAGGCACAAGTTGACACTTAGAATGGCTCAGCCTGTGTCTTACCTGAGAATCAGCAGAAAAGCCCCAGGCCTGCTGGAAGTTTCACCCCGGGGCATGGAAAGATGATCCTTGTTGGATATATTTCAAAGAGATCATGGGAGATAACATAGTAAGCTGTATTTTAATTTAGCTTGAGTTGTGCGTTCACAATAGTCAGCACCTTTTGGTCCATGGTACCTCTTAGCCTCACTGGATCTGCCCTCTGCTACGGTGGCAGCATATATGGTGATATGGCATCTGCGGCAGGGTAGCTGGTGCTGCAGCCTGGCTCTGCTGTAAGCACTTTCTTGCTCCAGGCACAGTTCAGAGCTAGCAGCTTTCTAAGCCACTGACAAATAGGTTAGGGCAGTTGGACACGACTGAAGTGACTTAGCAGTAGCAGTTAGCAGTAGTCCTAAGTGAGATGTACATATGTATTGCCTCCAAAATTCTGAAGCAGTCTACCAGGCCCGGGCTTCTTAGTGATGGAGTGC
>SJYC01085113.1:0-20738 GCA_006408675.1 Madoqua kirkii
CTTGCCTGCAGGCTGTCTGGCAGGCCTGGAAGGCGGGGGTGGAATGTGAGTGCTCCTTCTGTGCCCCGCCCAGCTCTGCAGGCGCTCAGGGCTGGAAATGAGGTGTGTGAGACTCTATCCATCTTAAAGGCTTATGTGAGACCCATGTCTTAGAAATTTCTGGAAACCTTCCCTCTTGGTGTCGGTCCACCATCCCTTCCAAGGGGCTTCCAGCTCCAGAGTCTAAGTCCCACCTATACTGACCGTTCCCCTGCTGAAACGCTCACAGCCGGAGGTGCACACACAGCCCCAAGGCGGTGACACCCGGGACCTCTGATTTGTTCTCTGTGGCAAGAATGAGAAGAGACCCATCGATCTCCAGAGAAAACCCAGGCCAACCTGGCCTCGTTCCTCCAGCCCCCATAGGAGGGACCATGACTAGTCCTTCCTAGGTGGGGTGTCCCCAGCACACCGAGCACAGGGCCAGGCACTCAGTATATGCTTGACACTGCTTGTCCACAGATCAACAGCCAAGCAAAAGAATGAATGAACAAAGGCATGAACAAACCCAGGAATGAAGGAACGAGAGCGAGGAGAGCAGAGCGCTGGAGACAGACGCTCTGGCGTTAGCCTCAGGCCGAATCTCAGTTCTCCCAGGTCACTGCTGAGTGACCTGGGCCAGTTACTCAAGCCCCGTGCCTTCCTTAGTGTCCCCATCAGCAGACTGAGAATAACGCAGGCCCCTACCTCACACAGCTATGACGCCAATGAAACACACACTGCGCCTTGCCCGGGGCCGCCCTTCATCAGCGTCAGCAGCCGCTGTTCACTGCTGCTCACTGTAGAAGGTGGCCTGACCCGGGACGGTACTGTTCTGTGGTGCCACTATTGTTATTTAGAAACCAACCACAGATTGGGAGTGGAGAGGCTGGAGACCACTGGCTAGGACCAATTAGCGTTTTGGTCATGTCCCTGCAAAGTCATCAACCATTTCTGAAAATCAAAAATAGGAGGGAAATCTTAAGGGACAGAAGAAGGAACAAATGGCTGTTTGACACATTCCAAATGAAAGGGCAGGGGCATGCTCCGAGGGCCAGGAGGCAAGGCAGCCTTCCACTCACCTTGGAGTGCAGAGCTGACCTCTGTGGTCCTGGAGGCAGCAGCCAAGAGCTGGGGGTGAGTGGGGGGATGTCAGCTTCTGTGGGACAGAGTCCAGGCTGATGGGAGTCAGGGCCAGAAGGGCCTCCTGCGCTCGAGGGAGGGGGTTTTTCTGTCCATGGCTGCATGCACTGCCCCTGTGCACGGAGCTATCACCAACTTCATCTGCACCCACGCCAGACAAGTTTGGGAGCCCTCAGTGCAGCAGCATGGGGAGTAACCTGGCCTGGGCCACCTGGGCCCCTCAGCGCCAGGATCTAAACCTCAGTTGGAGGCGGGGAACTTGGCTCCTCCCATCGGCTCTAGCCTCCCTGCAATCAGCCTGTCCCTGGGTCGTCTCAGTTCAGGGAGGGGGCACTGGAGAGGAGTGGGGGGTAGGAACTGAGAGGTCGTGGCCACCTGGGCTGACGCCAGTGAGCATGCATTGATTCCACAGGCCTGGGATGCTGTCTCCAGGCTACCAGCACACAAGCCTCTAAAGGACAAGGCCGGGGCCCACCCTGGCCACTGCCCGCCTCACCCGCTGCAAAAATTCCGTCCGCTCCTTCTTCTTGTTCCGGCATCGGGCTGCTGCGACTTTGTTCTTCTCTCGACGCCGTTTCCTCCGCTCCTCTTCCTCGTCTAGCTGTGGGGGCAAAGAGCCATGGATGAAACACTGAGGCAAGCCTAGCGGCCAGCTGCCCTCCCAAGACTCAGATAGACGGACTGGCGGATGACATAACCCACATCCCGCCGTGAGTGAGCGGCCCTGCCAGCCCACTGGCCTCTCGGCAGGTGGGATGCAGCGGTTCCCAGCTGGCCCCAAGGATGCTCGCGGAGCAGGTGGGCACCTCGGGGAGGAGTCAGCGCCCCAGGAGGGCAGGGCCAGGTGGGTTCTGCCAGAGTTCAGGAGGCTTGGAGCTTGGCGATCGCCTCACTCAGAGGTGACACCCAACAGGCGGTCTGTTCTCTGGCCTGGCCCGAAGCCTCTGGGCACTGTTTTCCAGGCCAGCAGCTCCCAGGCATTTCCTTTCAAAACACCTTGAGCGTGAGTGTTGATTTTACCTTCTGCTCCACCCGTTTTCACTCCCTGTCCTCCCTTTCAGGTCCTTCCGAACCCTCAGCTCTTTCCTGATGATGGAGCAGTCTTCCCACCCCGCACCAGGTTCGTCCTTCCCTCTGCCAATGCACTGGGGAAGGAAATGGCAACCCACTCCAGTATTTCTGCCTGGAAAATTCCATGGACCGAGGAGCCTGGTGGTCTACAGTCCCTGGGGTGACAAAGAGTCAGACACGGCTAAGCAACTGATCACACATGCACGCTGCCTCTGCATTTTCTTTCTCCAGGATACCCACTTGCACCCCAAGATCCCGGGGGTCCCCAAAGTGCCCTTCTCAGGACCTGGGCAGAGGAGGCTTCTGAATCTCTAGACTTACTTCCCTGGTGGCTCAGTTGGTAAAGAATCCGCCTGCAATGCAGGAGACCTGGGTTTGATTCCTGGGTTGGGAAGATACCCTGGAGAAGGGAATGACTACCAACTCCAGTATTCTGGCCTGGAGAATTCCACAAACAGAGGAACCTGGGTACAGTCCATGGGGTCACAAAGAGTCAGACATGACTAAGTGACTCACACACACACACTAGGAATCTTATCCTGTGTGAAACAGGGCCCACTGAATGGGAAAGAAGAGGCTCACTGCCTGCCAATACGGACTTCAGAGCTGTGGCTATTACTGTTTAATATCATTAATAATAACAAGAGCTGCCATCTGTTGCCCTCTTTGTTCAATGCTTTCAATATAGGTCCTAAAATTCTCACACTCACAGTCTGATGAGAAGTTCTATGACTGCCCCATTTCACAGATGGTGAGACTAAGGTTCACCCGCTCAGTTTGCCCAAGGCCTTCCAGCAAGGAGATGACAGAGTCAGGCTTTCTACTCCAGTTTCTCTGACTTCACCCACCCTGATCTTGACCACAGCCCTAGCCCATCAGGATCACTTGGACATGAAGCCTCTCACAGTCCACTGCCTGATAGGGAATTCTGGAGGACACCCAGGATCGGCCGGGCTGGACACGACCCAGAGTCCAAGGCCACTGGAGAAGTCGTCGGGCAGCCCTCGGCCTGCCAACCTCTCACTTCTGGAGCCAGTGGGGGTGCTTCTGGCAGCCTGAGGCCTGGAACAAGGTCTCGGCCCAAAAGGGCTGCAGGCCAGGAAAATAAACAGCCTCTCTGCCTGCATTCCCAGCATGCGCCGGGAGCTCAGGACCAACGGGTAAGCCAGAGACCAGCGCCCACGGCCCCCGGCATAGGCCCTGGCAGGGGCCATCCCGTCTCCTGGTCTACCACCTCGGAGCTTCTCCCTGACCCACGCCCTCCCGGCCTGGGAGGCTGGCTGGAGAGGTGCCCTGTCAACACGGCCGCACCCAAGCACCTCCCAGCCCCTCGGCCTCCTTTGAAACCGAACCAGAAGTGACAGCTCCTCTGGCTGACCCGCATCTGGGGAAACAGAAACCCGGACAAAGTTGATTCTGCCCAGCCTCTCCCTCACCCCCAACAAGGCCGAGGTAACCGTGACGACAGGCAGAGGGAAGGAACTGGAGGAAGTGGCTGGCAGTGCAACCTCCCCTCGGCCGAGAGGGTTTGCCCACAAACTGCCAAGGTGATGTGTGCAACCTGGGCCCTGCCAGGCGCACAGGGCCTCCGGCCCCTCTCCCAAAGCAACCCCTGGGTTCTGGCATAGCCTTGGAGATACAGCCTCTGTCCCCCAAGAGCCAGCTCCCTCCCCTACCCTTGTGCAGGGCCTCATCCTACATAAAGTTGGAAGCCAACGGAAACCACGCTAGCAGCAGATGCAAAGAGGCTCAGCACTGGAAGTTTAAGATATCAGTTGAGCCAGGATGACACCTAGATGGGGGCGCTGCTCCCCCTGCCCTCTGCAGCCACATCGGTCCCCTCCTACCCTCACCCTAGACTCCAAATGTCTCACCTTCTCCAAGTCTGCCAGGCCTCCTGAGATAACCTTCCTTTCCTATTGGTTAACTCTTACAACCCTCAAGAGCAAATGCCACCTCCTCCAGGAAGACTCCCTTGACTCCTCAGATTGAATTCACTGCTTTTTCCACTGTTTATGATAGCCAAGACATGCTGTGCTGTACTCTGTTGCTTCAGTCATATCCAATTCTTTGCAACCCTAGGGATGGTAGCCCACCAGGCTCTGTCCATGGGATTCTCTAGGCAAGAATACCGGAGTGGGTTGCCATGCCCTCCTCCAGGGAGTCAAGATGTGTAAGCAACCTAGATGTCCATCGATAGAAGAATGGATAAAGAAGACGTGGTACATATGTACAGTGGAATATTACTCAGCCATTACAAGGAATGGAATAATGCCATCTGTAGCCACATGGATGGACACGGAGTGTCATACTGAGTGAAGTAAGTTAGTCAGAGAAGGAGAGACATCATATACCATCCCTTATGTGGGGACTCTAAAAAGAAATGATTCAAATGAACTTACTTACAAAACAGAACAACTCACAGACTTAGAAAACGAACTTATGGTACCCAGCGGGTAAAGGTGGTTAGTGACTTTGGGATGGTCATGTGTACCCTGATACATGTAAAATGGATAACCAATAAGCACATATCGTGTAGCACATAGTACCCTGCTCAACGATATGTGCCAACCTGGATGGGATGGGAGTTTCAGGGAGAATGGATGGATACAAGTATATGCGTGGCTGAGTCCCTCTGCTGTTTACCTGAGATCACCACAACATTGTTAATCAGCTATACCCTAATACAAAATAAAAAGTCTAAAGTTTGGTTAAAAAAAAAAGAAAAAGAATTAACTGCCTTTTCATTGCTACAGCCCTTTGAGTTCCCCGCTGGAAGAACCTCCATCACACTCCACCGTAATTCTCAGCTTCTATAGGCAGCTGCCTTCCCTGCTAGTCTGGAAGACAGGGGACCCGGGTAACCCCAGCACCTGGCACAGAACGTGGCACTTAGGAGGGGTGCAGCGAATGTTAGTCAAATGAATGAAAGCAATGAAAGATTCAGAGAAAGATGCCACAGGCTTGAATTCTGAGAAAGATGCCACAGGCTTAAATTCTATAATTACAAAAGTGATTTGTTGCCTGTATCTGTATAACCTTTGCTCCAGGGCTTCTAAGGAGCCTTCTCCACTAGGGATGACCTCATCTTTCTGTCTGCAGGAGGCCAGCAAAGCTTGGGAATTGGTCCTGCCTTCCCCAGAAACACACTGGCCTGAAGATGGACTCAGGATTTGGGGTGCAGGCCACCTACGGCTGCGAAAGTGAACGAAAGTGAAAGTCGCTCGGTCGTGTCTGACTCTTTGCAACCCTGTGGACAGTCCATGGAATTCTCCAGGCCACAATACTGCAGTGGGTAGCTGTTCCCTTCTCCAGAGGATCTTTCCAACCCAGGGATCAAACCCAGGCCTCCCACATTGCAGGGGGATTCCTTACCAGCTGAGCCACAGCGGAAGCCCAAGACTACTGGAATGGGTAGCCCATCCCTTCTCCAGCAGATCTTCCTGACTCAGGAATCAAAACCGGTCTCCTGCATTGCAGGCAGATTCTTCACCACTGAGCTATCAGGGAAGCTCCCTATGGCTGTGGCGAGCGCACGAATCCCAAGCAGGACCTGAAAGCATCAGGCTGTGTGTACTTAAGCCCCCAAAGCCCGGCACCCATAGCACTGCTGGCTTCCAAGCCCATGCCTGGGCCTTTCCCATGCCCGTGTCCTGCCTTGGCTCACACGACCCAATAAAGCAAGCAGTGGCTGCACAGCCCCTTCGCCACACTTTCCCCTTTGAAACTGTGCTGCACCTCCCCCAGCCCGCCTGTGGCTCTTTACGAGCCTCCTGCCTGAAGGAAGACAAGGGCTGGGCAGTGGCCTCGGGCGCATCCCCACGGGCCCACTCTGGCTCCTTTCACAGGGCCTGCATGGGCTGCCCCCTCCGCCTGGAGCTGTTCGGAGACCGGCTCAGCCCTCCCCCAGGCTTGAGGCCGCTGTCTTCTTCTAGACCCTCCCTGGATCCTCTAGGCATCTGGTCCCGCGTGGGTGAGAGACAGTGCCGTGTTTTCGCCGCACACGGCTCCAACATCTAAAACCGGAACCCTGAATGAGAGATGATGACTTTTTCTGCAGACACAGCTGGAGGATCCAACATGTTTGAGGAGGAGGCAGCTTGAGCTTCAAGACTTTGAAAAACCATAGTCGGGGTGGGGGTGAGTGGGGCAGGCGGGTGGAACAAGCAGATCGTTCCCTGTCCTCCAACTGGGTTCTGGTTCTGGATTTCTTCAATTCCCAGGACAGCCCGAGGACAAAGCTGAAAGCTGTCTGTGTTCTGGCAGTGACGGAGGGGGGGGGCCTGCACCATCCTCCAACTTGGAGGGCCACCATCCTCCACCTTGGAGGGCCAGACCTGGGCGTCCAGATCACAGCCAAGGAGGCCCTCACTGTGGAGCAGTCCCTCCTCAGACAGCCTGTCCTCAAGCCCCCTGAGGAGGCCCTGTGGGCCAGGCAACCCTGGCCCCTGCTCTAGCTGACCGTACGTGGTATGAGTGGCTAGCCGGAGCTGGGCTGTATTCGCCAACAGGATATCTGAAACTAAACTGCTGGGCCGGGGGGTATGCAGGCTGGACAATCAATTTCAACCCAGAGAAGCAGAAGGATCAGGCTGCTGATGTGTTGAGATGAGCACAGATCACCCGGCAAGAGAGAAACAGACACTGGGCTATAGGAGCGAGTCGGACAAAGAGAGGGAATGGGCGAGAGAGTGTGAGCAGCACAGCCTGGACAGGGTGTGGTGAGCAAGGGGCCTGGGGCACAGATTTAAGGAGGTGCTCAGCTCTGGAGCTTGTGCCAGGGCAGGGTCAGCACCCGAGGGTGGGTGTCTCCTTAAATGTCACACGCTGGGCATCTGGCTTGCTGCATCCTGTCCAAACCCCAAGAGACAGAGAAAGCTCCAGACAGAGAAAGGTAGAGACACAGACAGGGAAGACAGACAGAGAACACAGAGAGACAAGATGGGTGGAGAGAGACAGAGAGCATGGGGCAGAGCCGCGGAGAGAAACACAGAGACGTGGCCACAGGCTGATGGTACAGACAGACAGAGGGACAGACAGCAGACAGACAGGAACGCTGACTCCACCCCTGCAGAAGCCTGACTGTGCTTCGTCTCCTCGGGCCCGTGATGGATACGTGTGAATCTACCCTGGAAATTCCTCCATTGGCCTGCAGGGAGCTGGAGAAGGTTTCTTCTGCCTCTTTCCACTGAAAGATACGTGTGACACCAGGGTCCTGCTCTTGTGAAGTCAGGTGATGCCAGGTGTGCAGAGGGTGGTCCCCAGGAATCCAGGAGAGAAAGCCTAACCAGGAGCAATGCTTCTAGAAGAGCTGGGAAAGCGGCAGAGCCTGGATGCAGAAGAGCTCTTGAGCAAACAGAGGTGGGTCACCTCAGCAGGAAGGAAACCCTGGGGATTCGGGGCCTTGGGGGTTAAATGGTCTCAGGAAACCCAGCAGGACAGGCCTACTATCTTCCTCACTTTCATGGGGCACAGATTTAAGGAGGTGCTCAGCTCTGGAGCTTGTGCCAGGGCAGGGTCAGCACCCGAGGGTGGGTGTCTCCTTAAATGTCACACGCTGGGCATCTGGCTTGCTGCATCCTGTCCAAACCCCAAGAGACAGAGAAAGCTCCAGACAGAGAAAGGTAGAGACACAGACAGGGAAGACAGACAGAGAACACAGAGAGACAAGATGGGTGGAGAGAGACAGAGAGCATGGGGCAGAGCCGCAGAGAGAAACACAGAGACGTGGCCACAGGCTGATGGTACAGACAGACAGAGGGACAGACAGCAGACAGACAGGAACGCTGACTCCACCCCTGCAGAAGCCTGACTGTGCTTCGTCTCCTCGGGCCCGTGATGGATACGTGTGAATCTACCCTGGAAATTCCTCCATTGGCCTGCAGGGAGCTGGAGAAGGTTTCTTCTGCCTCTTTCCACTGAAAGATACGTGTGACACCAGGGTCCTGCTCTTGTGAAGTCAGGTGATGCCAGGTGTGCAGAGGGTGGTCCCCAGGAATCCAGGAGAGAAAGCCTAACCAGGAGCAATGCTTCTAGAAGAGCTGGGAAAGCGGCAGAGCCTGGATGCAGAAGAGCTCTTGAGCAAACAGAGGTGGGTCACCTCAGCAGGAAGGAAACCCTGGGGATTCGGGGCCTTGGGGGTTAAATGGTCTCAGGAAACCCAGCAGGACAGGCCTACTATCTTCCTCACTTTCATGGATGTGCAAACTCATGATATCAAGCTTGATATCAAGACATCAAGGCTGCCCAAAGGGCAGTGACAGCTTTGAATTCAGGCCTTTGGGGTGCAGGGCCTGAATAGCTTCTGCTCTTTGAAGGGCGGGTGGTCTGGGTAACAAGACCCCAACTGACCCTTTCAGCTCCATGCCCAGGGATGGAACTATTAAGCATCTAACTGTGAGGACAATGACCATTTTATTTTTTCCTGCCTGGGTATTTCTCTTTTCTTAATCAAAGGATAATTGCTTTAAGTGGAGGATAATACTGTGTTGGCCTCTGCCATACAACAGCATGGATCAGCCACAGGTATACATGTATCCCCTCCCCACCCCGAATCCCTATCCCATCTCCTTCCCCATGCCACCCCTTCCAGGTTGTCACAGGGCACTGGGATGAGCTCCCTGGGTCACACAGCAAATTCCCATTGGCTATTTATTTCACATATCTGCCTGGGTATTTTTAAGTAAAGCATATTTGTTGCACAAGAGTGTAGCACGAGAGCAGCAGAGTGTACAGGAGGAGGATCCACCCTGCTCCAGGCCCCGTCTGCCAGCCACGTGGCTCTCCACGGTGGCAGGTCACCCAGATGTGATTTTTGAATCCTGACATTTCATAAGCATTTCCAAATATGTATCTTCAGTTCAGTTGCTCAGTCGTGTCTGACTCTTTGGCCTCCCTGTCCATTACCAACTCCCGGAGTTCACTCAGACTCACGTCCATCGAGTCAGTGATGCCATCCAGCCATCTCATCCTCTGTCGTCCCCTTCTCCTCCTGCCCCTAGTCCCTTCTAGCATCAGGGTCTTTTCTTATAGACCCACAAAGAATCAGGATGAGAAAGAGCAGTGACAGTTGGTAACCACAGGCATAGCAAACACAAAAACTCTCACATGGACAAAGCGATAGAGAAAAGGACAATGAAGCAGGTGCCCAGCTGAAACCAAGAGGATAAAGTCAAGTCAAACCCGCAGTGCTAAGCAGAGTAGTGAAGGGCTGAAAGACATATCTCAGACTGAAAACTCTCCCCCAGGCAGAGAGAAACAGGCTTATCTGAGACTTAGGACATCAAGGTTGTCAGCATGAACTTTGGGGTCTGAGAGGCCTGGGTCCACACTGGCAGCTCTGTACACCAACTCTTCCTGCATATTGCCTTTTTTTTGCTGGAAAATGTTATATGTTGAATAAAATTTTCTATAAAAAAATTTTTTTAAGTGCTCCGGGGCAAGTCCCTCAGCCTCTCTGTTCTAGCATCAGGGTCTTTTCTTAAGACCCACAAAGAATCAGGATGAGAAAGAGCAGTGACAGTTGGTAACCACAGGCATAGCAAACACAAAAACTCTCACATGGACAAAGCGATAGAGAAAAGGACAATGAAGCAGGTGCCCAGCTGAAACCAAGAGGATAAAGTCAAGTCAAACCCGCAGTGCTAAGCAGAGTAGTGAAGGGCTGAAAGACATATCTCAGACTGAAAACTCTCCCCCAGGCAGAGAGAAACAGGCTTATCTGAGACTTAGGACATCAAGGTTGTCAGCATGAACTTTGGGGTCTGAGAGGCCTGGGTCCACACTGGCAGCTCTGTACACCAACTCTTCCTGCATATTGCCTTTTTTTTGCTGGAAAATGTTATATGTTGAATAAAATTTTCTATAAAAAAATTTTTTTAAGTGCTCCGGGGCAAGTCCCTCAGCCTCTCTGAGCATCACTTGTACAAGGAGGACACTGAGCTATGCTGCACAGGGTTGCCATGACGACTTAAGTCTCATCCCAGAGCTGGGGACACAGGAAGGGCTCTGAAAATTCCAGCTTCCCTGTCTTTCTAGGTGAAGCCAATGCTGCCCCAGGCCCACCTCCCACACAGAGAGAACCTGGCATAAGAGGAGCCCGGGGGGCCGACTGCAGGGTGGGGGTGCTTCAGGGCACACGAGTTGCCAGCGGGCAGGCCTGAGTGACCACCCTCATGCCTCCAAGTCGAGTCCTGGCCGTGCCCGCTGGGACCCTCCCCCTTCCGTGGAGGAGCCACATTTCAACACCAGGGACCCACAAGCACCTTGGGAAATAAACACCCAGATACCAAACATACCAGACATCCTCCCACATAAACACAGCTGCTGGGAGCCAGGGGCTGTGGCCCCTGCCCACCCCTCTGCCCAGGACCCTCTATATGCACTGAGTGGTTTCAGCCACCACCTCTTCTCGAGTGCCAACCAAGTCTTTATTTTCAGGGCAAAACGTCCACTATCTGCTGGATGCTCGATCCAGACTGTCCTCAACTGGTGGTTTTCTCTCTCTCTCCACCGGTGGGCACCACTGCCCACCCGGTTACAGGCCTCAACCGCTCACCTGTCCGTCCCCATGTCTCCAGTTTTGACCAGACAAGCCATTCAATTCTACATCCTATGTCATCCTCAGACTTGCTCTCCACTCTCTACCCCCCTGCCGTTTTCCAGGTTTTCTCTCTTCTCTCGTCTCTGTTTCTGTCTCTCCATCTCTCTCTCTTCTGCTCCACCTCCTGAGAGGCCTCCTGACCATGTACAACCATCCTCTACTCCAGCCATCGGAGGGAAATTTCTAAAATGTAAATCTGATCCAGTTACTGACCTTCAGGGGCTCCTCATTACCCTCAGGATAAAGCCCAAGCTACTTAATACAGCCAACAAGGCACCCGGTGACTTGGCCCCACCTGCCCTGGTCTCACCCCCATCTATCCCTATCCTACACACCCTAGTCCTGCAACACTGCGCCTCTCCTATACCTCACACTTCCCTGGCCTCATGCCTTTGTCTCTGCTGTCCCCTTGGTTTACTTTCACTGCTGTTCATTCAGCTCAAGTGTGACCTCCTACAGGAAGTCCTCCCTGATTCTCATCCCCTCCAAGCTGGGGAGGTGTTCCTCTGCTCTGGACTTTCATAGAACTTTGAGTTTATCCTGGCCTCTAATGTGCTGTATTCTAGCCCCAGTTTCTGCCTCCACTAAAATGGGAGTTCCATGAGGGCAAAGTCTGTATTTTGTTGACTTTCTGTGTGCCCCGCACCTTGTAGAGTTTATGGCCATCAGTAGCACTCAATAAATGTTTGCTTAAGGGAGGCCTGATCCCCAGAGCTGAGGACCTGGACAAGAACCCAGGATGCCTGACTCCCAATCCAGTGCCCTTTCCAACTGCCCCCAGTGTCAGGCTGTAATCCAACACTTTCACCTATAAGCAAACCCACACATCTGGATGCCATGCTCACTCAAAGCTCCAGCCCAGCCAACCACCAGGTGAAGGCTCTGAACAGAAGCTGGCAGAGGCAACGGCTGCACCTGCCAATTCGCTGCACTCAGCTCTCCTGGCTGGGGGCGAGCGCAGGTGGAGAGGTGATTGCTCAGGGCACTGGGCCTCTGCGGGAAAGTGCGGGGAACAGCAAAGCAGCAAGCTACTCTCCATCCTGAGGTTCTGGAACTAAGAAGACCTAGAGATCCTTGATTCCTGCCGCATCCAAGGGCCTGGAAACTCAAGTTCAGGGAAGCAGAGTGAGTCCACGCAAGTCTCTGGGTCAGACAGTGGTGAGACCACCCAGAACCCCACTGCTTTCTGGAAAGAAGCAGGGAATACCTCCTTTAGGATGAAAGTCAGCTCCTATTCTTGTTGCATTAGAGTCATAGGGGGTCCAATCAAACGGACTTCTCTGAGGCCTTGCATCTCAGTTAAGAGGAAGCACCTCGCAACCCCTGCCTCATGGGCCTCAGTCAAAACCTTCTCCAGGGTTAAGAGAACCTATAAAAGAATAGGCCACCCAAGGCCTGAGGCTGGTTTATATGCACAGGAAAGGGCCATTCTCTCAAAAGCAGTGGAGAACAGCCTGTTTCTACCACTAAGAAAAGGCAGCATTGTGTTTGGAACAAAGTCTGAAATAGCCGGCTGGGCAGGGTGGCATCCATCTGTGGATGGCCCTGCTGAACGAAGGGCAAACTCTGTTACTGTGAAAGTGAGGGGGAGGCTGGGAGATAGAGGCAAAAATCACCTTGGCTCAGGCAGAGGAAGAGAAAAGGGGCAAAGTTTGCCAGGAAATCCTTTTGCGGACAAGAGCTATTTGAAGAATGATGGCTTTTTTGTGTTGTTGAAATCTGTCTATTCCAGGCCTGTTTCATATTTACGGTTTAGGGAGGTTTGGTTTCCCACTAGGCAATCAATCAATTTTCTTGCCCAATTGACAGTCACTTCAAAAAGATAGAGAAGGGCAGAAATAGTGGCCTCCACATATGAGATTCTCCCCACTCCCAAAAGAATGGTCAGAAGCAGAATATACCTGACAGGGGAAAATCCATTTTCTTCACAAAAAGAGTTAATCATACAATAGAGACGGGGTCTTTAACAATAGCGATAACAATGAGCTGTGTAATATACCTTGATTGCACAGGGCAAAAAAGAGAGAGAGACAAGAGCCCCTGCAAGTGACTCAATGACAGTCTATAATTAAATGCAGCTGTTGCAAAGAATATTTATGAACAGGTCTGTTCTGAAAGTCCCAAGTTGGCCAAAGTAGAAGAACATTTCAAGTGCCATCATCCTATTAAAGCATTGGAAATCATTCGTCTTTCATCATGAAGGTGAAAAACAAGGTCCTTGGCTTAATTATTCTCCACCAACACAGTTCCGTTTAATCTGTATGCAGGGTGTGTAGCTGAAATACAGATTTCAGCCAATTTCTTTCAGACACGAGGCACAGATAACAAATCACTGAGTGAAACGGAGACCTCTACTTTGAGGGAACAGAAAACCAGCTAATAAAAATCCCATCCAGATGACAGTGGTCAAAGGAACTGACAGCCAGGGATGCCTGGCCTGGAGCATGGAAGGGTGATTTCACCATGCATGACTTATACAACTAAATGGTAGCACTTAAAGTTCACAGCGGGCGAAGGCGGGGCTTTGTAGCATCTAGACAGATGATGGGGGCTGAGACCCCGCTCTCCAGTTCTCAGACCAGAGCTGCTGAGAACTCTGGGCCAGACACAGCAAGTGAATGATCCTTTGGCATCAGAACAGTGTATCTGATTCTCTCCCTTCTACAACAATAAAGGAGCTGGCCTATTGACAAGCTCAGCAGCTTAATTAATTGGGAAGTCCCTTTGGGTGTGAATGCCGGCAGCAGGAGCATCTCAAGACCTGAAAATAATTGCTTTGGAAATGCTAAGGTGTTTGCAGACTCAGAGAACAACCCTGTCTTACGCAGACTCAGATACCACATGATAGCATGCAGGTTCCTCCAGGAAACTTGAGATAGGCTTGGAGAAAAATGTGGCTTCAAGCCCTTGCAGCCATTCTCCGAGAGAACCATCACCAGTCAGAGCTGGAAGCGATGTTCAGTTCTGAGAACATCAGAACCTACTGGAGGGCTTCTGATATCACAGATTTAAGGGCTCCACCCTCTAGAGCATCTGCTTTAGTAGGTTTAGGGTGAGACTCAAGAGTCTGTGCTTCTCACACACTCTCAGATGCCACTGGGTCTGCCCCTGACTTTGAATAGTGCTGACTCATTGGAAAAGACCCTGATACTGGGAAAGATTGAAGGCAGGAGGAGAAGGGGACAACAGAGGATGAGAAAGCTGGATGGCATCACTGACTCAATGGACATGACTTTGAGCAAACCCCGGGAGATCGTGAAGGATAGGGAAGCCTGGCGTGCCACAGTCCATGGGGTCACAGAGTTGGACAAGACTTGGTAACTGAACAACAACAACAACGATATACTAAATTGATAAAGGTGGTATTTTATTAAGGGGCTCAAATTGTATCATATACTTATTAGAGTCATTCAATAAGAATGTAAAGATGAGTTCCGGTTGATGCAAAATCTTTAACTCAGAGGTTATGGGGGAAAGTTGCAGGTTTCTGATAGTTTCAGGATCCAAATTATTCCTGTCTTATGTTTCCCCTGCACATGCAAATCAGTAGTTGCAAACAGGTGTGTATGTGTTATATAGGCACACACACACATACATACGTAAATAATGGTTTTCCACCTTGCCCTGTATTCTCAAGGCTCAGCAGTAAAGAGAAGTAGCAGAAAGAGCTTTGTTCTGAACAAAACAGACCCACTTGGCACCAGATGTCACCTTGGCAGTGCTCTCCAAAGTGTCGGATTTGATCATTAACAGGTATGAGCATGGGTGTAGAACTTGCTTTTAAAAAAAAAGATTAGATAAAATTATGCCTTAAAAATGAGACTCTGGCAAGTTAATCTCTCTGAGCTTCTGGTTCCCTAACAACTAGTGGTACTAAAAAAAACATCTACCTCATAAGGTTTTTGAAGAGATCAAAGGAGATAATCTATGTAAAGCAGGTTTCAAACCATAAAATCCACTGCTCATGTGATCCTTCTGTCCTGAAGGCAAATGTCCTTACTCCTTCAAAGACCTGGGCCGGTTTATAAGGTAACGTGGGTTTCAACCAATGGCTATAGATTAGAACCACCTGCCGGCCCCACCCAGACCAACTGACTAGAATCACTGGGATGAATTTCAGTATTTTTTTTTTAAACACTCTCCAGGGGATGCTAATGAATAAGCAGGATTACGCCATATTTCCTCCCAAGTTCCATACAAAACCCTGCCAGGCTGCTCCCATTGCTTCTGCAGGGCCACTAGCAACAAAAGGGAGAGAGGAGAAAATATCCCTAACCAGACCCTGGCTTTTTCACCACTATTGGCCTAAAAGGGGCAGTGGTGGGGGTATTAATCATCATAGCTACTAATTCTGCAGCGTCGATACACGCTGTGTGGCATCACCACATCACACATGCTATACGATTAACATACAGTATCCCTTTTAATCCTCCCTGTACCCAAGTGAAGTAGATATGCTTGCCCATTTTTATAATAGCTTTGAGATAAAATTCACACATACTATACAATTCAGCCCACTTAAACTGCAGTTCAATTGCTTTGAGTAGATTCGCAAAGTTGTGCCACCATCACAATTAACTTTATAGCATTCTCATCACCCCCAAAAGAAACTCCATACCTTTGAGCCATCACTCCAACTTCTCCCATCTCCCCCGACCTTAGGCACCAGGGAACCAGTTCTCCTTCTTGTCTCCATAGATTTGCCTCTTCTAGACATCTCATAACAATGAACTCACACAGCATGTGGTCTCTCGAGACAGGCTCCTTTCACGTAATGTTTCCAAGGTCCATCCACGTTGTGGTAGGTACTTTATCCCTTTTTATGGCCAAATAATATTCCATGATATGGATATGGAACGTTTTATTTATCCATTCATCAGCTAATGGACATTTGGGCTGTTCACAATTAACTTTATAGCATTCTCATCACCCCCAAAAGAAACTCCATACCTTTGAGCCATCACTCCAACTTCTCCCATCTCCCCCGACCTTAGGCACCAGGGAACCAGTTCTCCTTCTTGTCTCCATAGATTTGCCTCTTCTAGACATCTCATAACAATGAACTCAGGCAGCATGTGGTCTCTCGAGACAGGCTTCTTTCACGTAACGTTTGCAAGGTCCATTCATGTTGTGGTACGTACTTTATCCCTTTTTATGGCCAAATAATATTCCATGATATGGATATGGAACATCTTATTTATCCATTCATCAGCTAATGGACATTTGGGCTGTTTCCACTTTTGAGATACTGTGAACACTCCTGTGTAAGTTTCTGTCTTAATTTCTCTCCATCACATATACCTAGGAGTGGGATTGCTGGGTCATAGAGAGAAGAAAATGGCAACCCACTCCAGTATTCTAGCCTGGAGAATCCCATGGACAGAGGAGAGTGGCTACAGACCATTGGGCTGCAAAGAGTCGGACACGACTCAGGGACTAACACACTTTCATTTCATGGTCACACTGAGTTTAGCCTTTTGAGGAACTGCCAGATTGTTTTCCAAAACATCTGCACCATTTTACATTCCCAACAGCAGTGTATGAGGATTACAACTTCTCCACATCCTTACTAATACTTGTCATTATCCGTCCTTTTTATTACAGTTATCCTAGTGGGTGTGAAGTGGTACCTCACTGTGGTTTTGATTTGCATTTCTGTGATGGCTAATGATGTTGAGCATCTTTCCATGTGCTTATTAACTATTCATATATCTTCTTTGGAGAAATGTGTATTGAGATACTTTGTCCATTTTTTAAATTAGGCTATTTGTCTTTTAATTAGAATTTTAATCATTCTTTATACATTCTGGATATAAATCCTTTATCAGGTCTATAATTCGCAAAAGTTCTCATTCTGTGGACGGTCTTTTCACTTTTTGTCCTTTGAAGCATGACAGTTTTTAATTTTGATGATGTCCAAGTTATTTTTCATTGCTTGTGCTTTTGGAGTCATATCTAACCCAAGGTCACATAGATTTGTGGCTTTTTCTTCCAAGAGTTTTGTGGTTTTAGCTCTTACAATAGGTCTTTGATCCAATTTGAGTTAATTTTTATATCTGTTGTGAGACAGGGAGGAAGCTAAAGCTCAATGTCTAGTAACCTCTCTAGAGCCAGACTGTTTCAATCAGCAGTCCTGCTTGGCTACATGGCTTCCAAAGAGCCAAGGTTCTGTATTGGGGTTGGTTCGGGGGAGAGACAGGGAGCAGGGGCATGGAGGCAAGCCACAGAGGAAATTGTCACTCAGGACATGCATGTGCACCGTACTTAGTAAAGGGGGACACTGCAGTCAAACAGCAAAGCACAGCCAATGAGCCCCCCAGAGGCCAGCATGTGCACAGGTTCTCAGCCCATCAACCTCATTCCAAGTATCTCTGCAGCCAGCCTGAATCTGCTCCAATGTCCTTCTAGGTCTCTGAGCTCAAGCTCTCCTGAAGTTGTCTTCTATCTTTGGGGCACAGTAGAGGGGAAAGAGATCTGGCTGGCTTCAGAGTTGACTTCCCTGGCGGCTGAGGTGGAAAAGAATCTGCAGGAGAACCAG
Source organism: Madoqua kirkii (assembly GCA_006408675.1). Classification (NCBI taxonomy): domain Eukaryota; kingdom Metazoa; phylum Chordata; class Mammalia; order Artiodactyla; family Bovidae; genus Madoqua; species Madoqua kirkii. The sequence goes on from SJYC01085113.1 coordinate 17,373, forward strand.
ATTCAACCCCTGGGTCAGGAAGATCCCCTGGAGAAGGGAATGGCAGCCCACTTCAGAAATCGTGTCTGGAGAATTCCATGGACAGAGGAGCCTGGCGGGCTACAGTCCATTGGGTCACAAAGAGTCAGACACGACTGATCAACAAACACTTTCACTTTTACACTTTCAGAATTGTTCAGCCAGAGGAGGACCCGTGAGGGGACTCAGTTTCCCAACTCTGAGTCCATATTGCCAGCAGGTCTGGGGACACCAACATAAGATGACAGGGCGTTAACAGGGCTGCTAAAAATACCAAGGATTCTTGGGAAACTAGCAATGCCCTTAACACCACAGGAAATGAGATAAGAGGTCACTCAGGGCAACTTAGTGGAGACCTGAGGGTTGAAGGGCCTTTTCATTCACAGTTTGTGATGGTAACTAAAACTCTGGCTGTGTTTAAACAACATAAACAACCAGAAACAGGAAGGTCAGCTTGCCTCTCTGAAACCCCGGTCCTGGATGCAACACAATGGAAAGAGCCCTGCTGTCAGAGACTCTAGTGTGAGTCACTGCAAGTGGTCTCAGTCCCTAGTAAAGGTGATGCAAGGGTGCGATGACTATAGGCAGGCTATCTTTACACACAGTACCTCGCTTTAAGTTCACCATGAAACTCAAGAGTTTTAGTTTCCTCCTTTTGCAGATAAGAAAATTATACTCAAAAAGATCAGCTGACTTGTCCAAAGTTGTCCAGGGAGTAGGCGATGGAGCCATTTCTGAGGCCAGAAGCTTGAATCCAAGCCCAAAGCTCTTTCTAGGCCCAAGATGCAGCCCCTTTGCTTAGGCAGCCAGGTTGCTGCCCTACTCGCCTGGCACCTGGACACCTCCAAACACTCAGGCCACTCACCACTTCCAAGGGTAAAATACCACAAGCAAATGAAAGTTCAAGAATCAAGTTTTGAATCAATGATAAAAACTAACTTGCCTGATTGACTCATTTGAAAAGTCGTTGCAATCATGTCTTACATTTGTTGTGTATCTTCTTAAGTGCCAGGCGTTATGTGAAGCCCTTCTTTACCTGCATTAGTTCACTTAATTACACAGCAACACTAGAAGGTAGGAGCTATTATTATCCCCATCTCAAGGCAGAGATCTAAGAAGGCAGCATGGGACTCCTTGAACTTTTCTGATTTCTGCTAAGATCATACAGATCCAGCCATGTCCCCGCCACCACCTCTCCAAGGGGCCTGGTGCTAGGATAACATTCTTTCGATGTTAAAAAAGAAGTTTGGAATCAAAACTGCAATGAGATATCACCTCACACCAATCAGAATGGCTTTCATCAAAAAATGCACAAACCACAAATGCTGGAAAGGGTGTGAGAGAAGGGAACACTACTATACTGCTAGTCAGAATGAAATTGGTACCGCCACCATGGAGAACTGGGGAAGGCAACGGCACCCACGCCAGTATTCTTGCCCGGAAAATCCCAAGGACGGAGGAGCCTGGGGTGCCACAGTCCATGGGGTCACTTAGAGTCAGACGCGACTAAGCAATTTTCACATACATGTATTTGTTTGTAAGCCATTTGAGTTCATTTTGTAGTTCAGCTAGTAAAGAATCTGCCTGCAATGCAAGAGACCTGGGTTTGATTTCTGGGTTGGGAAGATCCCCTGGAGAAGGGAAAGGCTACCCACTCTAGTATCCTGGCCTGGAGAATTCCATAGACTGTATAGTCCATGGGGTCGCAAAGAGTCGGACACAACTGAGTGACTTTCACTTTCACTATGGAGAACAGTATGGAGGTGCCTTAAAAAACTAAAAATAGAGCTACCACATGACCCTGCAATCCCACTCCCGGGCATCTATTCAGAGAAAAACACAATCCGAAAGGATATATGCACCCCAATGTGCATTGCAGCACTGTTTACAATAGCCAAGATACGGAAGCAACCTAAATGTCCATCAACAGAGGAATGGATAAAGATGTGGTACATATATACAATGGAATATTGCCCAGCCATTGGAAAGAATGAAATAATTCCACATGCAGCAACATGGATGGACTTTTAGAGTGTCATACTGAGTGAAGTCAGTCAGACAGAGAAGGAGAAACATCATATGACATCCTTTATATGTGGAATCTAAAAAGAAATGATACAAATGTCCTTACAAAACAGAAAGAGACTCACAGACTTAGAAAATGAACTTAAAGTTGCCGCAGGAAAGGGATAGTTAGGGAGTTTGGGAAGCTATATTCAAAATGGATAACCAACAAGCACATGGAACTCTGCTCAAAGTTATGTGCCCGCCTGGAGGGGAAGGGGATTTGCAGGAGAATGGATATATATATATATACGTATATATATATATACACGGCCGAGTCCCTCCACTGTTCATCTGAAACTACCACAACATTATTAATTGGCTATACCCCAATAGTAAATTAAAAGTTTAAAGTCTGAAAAAAAAAGTTTGGAACCTTGTGAATGCTCAGGTTATGGTATGAAATAAGAGTAAATACCACAGGGGCCAAAGTTAAACACACGCGTGGCTATCTTTAGCTAACACGCATTCGCCCTCACATTCAATAATTAAAGTCGGGAGGGGGAAGCTAACAGCTTTGGGAAATGTGCTAACAAAGAGTGACAGAACTAAAGTGGAAACTTAGGATTTCAAAGATGAGTTGGGAGATTCTATTCCAAGAAGGGACAGATTGGATCTCTCTGCCAAGCAAGTACGAGACAGAAAAAGCATCTGAGTCAGAGGGAATAAGGCCAACGCTATTCCAAAGAGCCACAGATTAAAAACCAATTATGCAAGGCTTGCGAAAAAATGTCAGTGGGCTGCCTTTATGCTTTAAATCACTAAAAACACAAGCATGCTTACGCCAACATTTACCCAGCACATCAGCTGGTTTGGGGCAGTTTTTTGCTCAGGCTAAACATGGATGAACATTTTGGTCTTTTTGGTGAGGAAGCTCTTAAGAGTGAACACACCTTCCAAGATTTCACAATAGTTCATTGATTCAAAGTCCTACTTCTTCCAATGGGAAAAACCTTCTAAATGTTCTCTAGGGTCCCCTAGAGAAGTTGGGAAGCAACCAATGTGAAATCCACAAACAGGTAAGTCTCTTCTCCTGCATTCAGGATGGTGAGGATAAGGATCTAGTCACCACACGGATTCTGCTGGAAAGGCAGACCATGATGGAATGAAGACACTGATTCCTAGGGAATCAGAAGAGTACAAGAAGTACAAACAGAAAGTCAGGTTCCCAAATGTAGCCAAGTTCTCCCTGGGCCCTCTAAATACACAGATTCCCTGGACCCTCAGAGATTCTGAGTACCTGGGCCTAAAGCTGGGTCGGGAATCTGGATTCATAAGAAGATT